>CM021102.1:558299694-558385906 GCA_007115665.2 Sequoiadendron giganteum
AGCTAAAAGCCGTTCATATTGGCAAATCGAGCGAATTTTGCCACCCACTCGAAGCCACTAACTTGCTCCATTGCCAACAACTTCTTCAAGAAATTGACCCCGTATGCATCAATTTGGCTGTGCCTGACCAAGGCCATGCCTTTGAGTTCCAATAACAAGGGATAAACCTTGATAACCTCTCCTGTCACCTTGACTAGTGGAAGATCACGCGGCCGAGGTGTGTCGTGACTCGAGAGATCCAATTTCATCACCTCCTCTAGACCACCAAGGAGCTATTTTTTGAAGAGCTTGCAGACTAGTTCTTTGGCCTTAGCTTTCGGGGTCCTAACGTCCAACACTGATGCCAAGAAATGGGAGACAATATGGGTATTCACCCGAAAAGTCTCCTAGTTCGCTAGAAAATCCTTCCCCAAAATCATTTTTACCGCTACCATTGCATGAGAATCAATCCGCAACATAATTCTTTTCAACCATTGGTCAGTGATGAGCTTGAAGGCTATTTACCGAACCTTACAATCAATCTGAATGGGCGTGTCCTGCCCAATGCTTACCACTGCTTAAGACGAAATTTCAACAATGCATTTGGAGCGCTTTTCATGACTACCACGCAGAGGGCATAGGAAGCAAACCAAAGATGTCGAGAGAATAAGCCCAAAAATCAACATTTAAAGAGCCTTCTCCGTCGGGCTTGCTGAGCTTACCACGTTGTACATTAGCTGTTGTGCATTGCCAAGATTTCTTATCGCCTTCCACCTATCCTCGATTGTGCATCCTGCCTCGTCATGATGCCAATTGGGAGGAGGGCCGTATCGGTCCTAGATCATCAATGAAGAGAAGCATCATAACTTGTAGTCGTTGAAGTCTGTAGGCACATATCAGCATTAATGTTTTTTATTTGAGTCTTTTCACCAACCAATGGGCACGAACAAAGTACGAAAATGCAATAAATATGGGTACTGCGGAACTCCCAAACAAACCATCCCATGTGGCCAACGTGGATTGCCACACAGACCCTGACCCACCAAATAGGCTGTAGGCAAAGCCATTTGACCATAGACATGTCTATTAAATTCGATACTGATAGATGCGGTCTCTCCACATCCTTGTTGTGGAGAGATGCCCCCCCTACCTCCCATGCTATAAAACTATTATAATTAATAGTTAATAATTATTATATTTTTTATATAATACAAAAAATTTGCTAAGTTGGATTTTTTGGGCTTGCCGAGTACTCTCTGATTCCGAGTATGTAAATTATGAGCATAACCATTAATTAAGTTATATAATCATTTATATAGTTTTATATAGGTAGGTAGGTTGGGTTGGGTGGCATCCATTGCATAAATTTGGTATATATTGGAGGTAATGTGTAATGTCCCCACTTTAGCAGTTGACCAAGTGTGTGTGCATTAGCCTTGTTCTACATGGTCCCGAGGGCTAACAAAGGGTTTAAGGGGATCCTAGAGTGTTTTGGCCTAGTCATTTCCAGTTTGGGCCAAAACGAAGTTGATTTACTCAGTTTCAGGCATACTTACTATTTTTAGTAAGTCAGCAGGACACAGTGGAGACCAGTTTTGGTGATTGGATTTGATACTCCTCGGTGAGAGCTTTCCGATGAGCTATCACTCGCATTATTCGGAGTCTGATTGCTAATACATTTTAATGCCTGAAGTTTTATTAAAGTAACATTTAATTTAATTGTAAAATATTAAAGTGTTACTTTAATATTTATTTTATGGGGATGTGTACCCAAGGGAGACATAAGGGGATATTTAATATATGTTTTATATTGCACATCTTTTATCCCACATTGCCCATGAGAGTTGAGTCGACCCTTGGAAATAGAATAAAAGGAAGCGTTTGTGGCTTCTTTAGATATGTTGAATATGAGAAGAAATTGGTGTGTGAGTTGCAGATCCGTTCTTGGCATTAGAGGACGTCTATCCTCTCTTGTGACATTCTAGACATCATTCCCTTGGGGTTTGGCCTTTGGAATCTATTGCTATCAGCTCCATTAACAGGCAGATTGGGTGCATTTTCAGTTATAGGCAGATTGGGGGTTTCGTTCTTATCTTCCTCTCTACTTGTCTGATGCTTATGTCACTTTGAGGGAATGATTTCAAGAAGATATTGAACCGTTTGAGGGCAGATTATAACAGTACTGTAGCATAGCACTATTCATGTTACTGTAGCATGACACTATTCACGCTACTGTAGTGTGACACTATTCACGGGTACTATTCATACCACTGTAGCAGCAGATTTTGTAAACATTTGATGAAACATTATAATGCTGTAGAAATTCGTGAGTTGATAACTTGCCATGTATTTGCTTTTTATTGAAATAATATTTTACCAACAGTAGTCAGTTTCCAGATTGCATATTATTGTAGTTTCCTTCTTGTTCATGTTGTGTGTTTTCAAGTTTATGCCAAAACATAAAACAAACAAACAAATGTCTCATTTCCGGAAGTCATAAGGGAATTAAACATTAAACGGAGAAATAAGAAGTTGGATGCAAACTGTTTGTCAAAATTCCTTTCAGCAGTTGGTTTAGTCTTTTGGGCATTTAGGGGTGCCCATTACATAATGGCTAGTTTATTATCATCATATTGTGAATTTTATTCTTATTGGAGACCTTTGGAGGATGCCCCTCTCAAAGTGGCTTACATTTGAAGGTTGCTACCTCAAAGTGGCTTATTATTATTAGTTATTTGCAACGTATTTCCTATTATATTCTTCTATTGTGCAATTTATTTCATTACAAGTGGTATCAAAGCATGATCTTGGCATTTGGAAAGTTATAGTAAAAATTTCAGCTTATTTTGACTTGTTTTGAATAAGTTATTGTCAAATATATTTTGGTGGCATCATAATGGTGTAATGTCCCCTTTTTTGGGATAACCCTAAATCTGCCCTAATTTATCAATTTCAAGTGATCACCTTGGTTTTGGGGATGTTTGCAGTGTGAGTAGGTCCTTGTTTAGACTTGCAAATATGTTAGTAGACATTTATAAATAAAGACAACATCGTTTTATAAATATATTGAATCTTCTTTGGATTTTCCTAATTCATCCTTCTCTGAGTATGATAGTTTGATAGGGTGCCCAAGAAACCATAGGCCCAAGAGCAGTACACCCCTCTTGGCCCCATGTGGCCCTTGCCATCCATATGGGGTGGTGTGCCTAGTGTTCTAATGCCGTTCCCTTGTACCGGAACCATCATTACTCAATCATATTGAGAGGTTGAGGGTGCAGCTACAGTAGGGTGTCCTGGATCATAGATGCAACACTCGCCAAAAACTCGGTGAGTTTCGAAAAACTCGCGAGTTTTATCATAGATGCAACACTCGCCAAAAACTCGGTGAGTTTCGAAAAACTTGCGAGTTTTGAAAAACTCGCGAGTTTTTTTGGCTGGCGAGTTTTCCAAGCAATTGTACACCAAGAAAACTCGCCATACATTTTGGAAAAACTCGCCAAAAGTACGGCGAGTTTTTCCAGAATGTACGGCGAGTTTTCTGGAAAAACCTACGCCGTTGCCGGGGAGAGGTGTTAAAGGTTGGAAAATACAGTGAGTTAAGTTAGGACCAATGCGTTAGGATGAAAGCTCGCACAACTTAGAATATATTGATCTTTCACCACCATTGTCACATGCATCTACAAATCTTATTCCTATAGATGAACAAGAACATATCATTGATGAATTTTTAGGAGTCAAGACAATGGATTTTTGAAAATGAAGCGATTTTGTATCTAATTTTCTTTCAAATCAATCAAATATAACTATACTCAGCTTGTTTCTTCTATGTACTCACTTTATTGACTCATTGGATGCATCTTATCATTGAATTTTGCAAAAAAAATGTGTTTTTAATGAAGCTTAAGCAATTTTTTAAGTTGCCGAGTTTTTTCCGTACCTTATTTTCCGGGCTTGGCAAGTTTTTGAAATTGGCGAGTTTTTCAACTATGTCCTGGATAGTCATTTCCTCTAAGCCCAAGAGTAGTACACCCCTCTTGGCCCATGTGGCCCTTGCCATCTAGATGGGTGGTGTATTTAGAGGGTGACCCACACACTGTTTCCCCTTCAGTAGGCCCTCAATCTCTCCTATCATGGCTAATTGTTTATGGTCAGAAAGTATGAATATCAGTTCCTAATGTAAGCACAGATCAATGACATAATATTGATATTATTCCCTAATATAAATTTACAGGTTCTGATCTTGGCCATTAAATCAATATTATAATATGAATAGTATATTCCGTTTATTAAGACAGACCTATTATTTATACTCAACAATAAATGCTAACTTAAAACTATCTTGATGCACAGCCTATTATTATCCTGACCAACAGAAATTGGTTTCTTTGCAATTTACTGTATACACCATAATTGAATGCATAAATCATTTATCTGTAGACTGAAATAGATTTATCTAATATTATGTGCAGACTTTAATCATGACTATGTATAACACAACTAAAATCAGAACTTATATATATATATAAAACGTAAATAATATATGTCTACATATATATATACATTGTATTTATTGATCATCTATGATATACTTATGAATCATAATATATATTTGCCAATGAAATCACTTACTATATTATGTATTTAACAATTATCATAATATATTATGTATTTAACAATTATCATGATATACTTATGAATCATAATATACATATATATATATATTTACCAATTATTAACTGTTATTTAGATTCTTAATATATTTGCCCATCATCTAAATTATTATGTATTTAACAATTATCATTTTCTAAATATATTACTGCTGATTATGAAATCACTTACCTCCTAATACTTACCTTTGCTGTGGTGCGATCTGCTGAAGCTAACATGCTCCTTTTTGGTCTTGACTTGATCTTTATTTATAGATTGACTCCCGAGAGACACCTATTGCTGCTATTATATAAATTCCCTTCCAACCTACTTTATTTTCTTAGCAGGTTACGATTCAGATCATATGATATGCAGATTGCATACTTCTTGATCGATGCACATTTTCATCTTATACCCTCCTCATACTGATCGAAGGGATATGACCTTTGAGATTGGATATCTCTTTTGAAAGAAACACGACTTTCAGAAACTAAATGCTGCTATTTAAATTGAATTAAATCCTTTAAACATGATAGCTGCCTTGTTCTTTGTCTTATTCAGTTGGTCTTATCCTACTTTTTTCTTACATGCCTTTTGTTTTACATAATCGCTGATTCTCTCATTTGTTATTTGTTTATTTTACTTCATATTTACTATTTATTTATATTTGCTTATTTTGTATTTGATATTCAGTCTATTTGTTATTTATTTATTGTATGTTATTTTATATTTTATATTTGTGTATTTCATATTTTATATTCATCCTATGAATTTGGCTTTGTTTATTTTACCTTTGTTATTTGTAACTCCTTAAAATATCTAAGGTAGTTTATATTCATAGTTATAATATCATTTTGATAATCATAAATATAATGAAGTTTTCAAATTTTATATGTCTCGTCTATTTATTTGTATTCAAGGTTCCTACTCAGTGTCACAATTTGGGGGACATGACAGATGGGGCCATAGACAAGAGGCTGAGGCAAGAATTCCCATACATTGGGAAAATTCTTAAAAAAGAGGATATAGATTCAGATTTAGTATCATGTGGAACTTCAATTTTGATGTGGTCTTCAATAGATGAAAAGGTGCACCGACTAGAAGAAAGTATGTAGGATATGTAGTTTGAAATAACATAAGAAACAACTGGTATTGAGTTTGAAATGAAAGGAGAAATGCCTAGCATCAAGGAAACAATATCACAACTCCAAGATTCTATCCAAAAGATATTTGTCTCACAACTAAAGGCACAACACCCTATTTTAATTAATCAAGGTGGATCAATTGGGGAAGCCAATCTTGATCCAAATGCTAGTACTCATTCGAGATTTGGAGCCTGCTTCTGAAGGTGGATAGACACAAGTTTGATGGCGAGGATCCAATGAACTGGCTATGCCATATGGAGTAGTTCTTTGATTTTTACCATGTTCCATGTCAACGAAAGTTGTAATGCCAGCATTATGTTTGGAACCATATAAATTCATTTGGTATTGTTGGCTATGTAATGAGAAGTAAAGGAAGGGATGCATTGCCACATGGTCTATCTTTCAAAAGAAACTCATGACATGTTATGTCAACAATCTTATGGACAATTCCTATGGCCAAATCACTAGAGGGGCAACTGAATGAAGAGCACATGCTTATATTGAGAGGGGGGAGGTTGGGGTGAATCAGTATAAGATAGTCTTTTTAACTTTTTCAACAATTAACCACAATGAAATCAATCACAAAACACCAACAATCAAGAACACAAGATTTACGTGGAAACCCTTTCGGGAGAAAACCATAACTAAATATTGCTATATTGATTCTCTTACAATTTTAGTAGGCACCAACCTATTGGAGACACCAATCTTGGTTTATCTTCATAGGCACCAACCTACTGGAGACACCAATCCTCACAACTGAGCACCAACTCAGCAAGAGACACCAATCTCTTCTAATTAGAAGCACCAACCTCACAATAATTATTCTATTATAAATCTGCTCACAAATTTGGTATAATTCTCTCTTTAGATCTGCTATAATTCTTTTGAATGGTCTGCTAAAAAATCTTCCATAGTCTGCTCTTTAGATCTGCTATAATTCCTCTTAAGTCTATTATAATTTCTGCCCACAAAACTTGCTCCAATATCCTATATAAATCTGCTCCAAAATACTTCTCTAAATCTGCTCAAAATCTTCAACAACTTTGCTCACGAATCTGCCATGGTCTTGCTTTTAGATCTGCTACAAACTTGGTTTAGATCTGCTCCAAAATTCTGACTCTTTTTCCTTTAGATCTAATCTAATATAGAAAGATATTCAATTATTTCTTGCCTTCAAAGAATCTTTGCAACCTCTCCTTGTACCTTCACAAATGGGGGTGACTTCATGAAAGAATATAACCTCTTGCAATGGATACAACTCTTGATTTTATAAATGCTTTTTCATCTCCAATTTTTTTGGTGCTCTAATAGGGGTCGGCCCCTATAAAAATAATATATATATATTTTTTATTCTCAAAATTTGAATTCCAAAAATGGGGTGCAACAAAGAGGGGGGTCGGCCTCATCAAATTGCAATTTTTAAATCATTAAATGAGGGCGCCAAGAGGCTAAGGGTCGGTCCTTTGCTACAAACAAATTTTATTTTATTTCATTTCCTTTTGCAACATAAGGTGGGTGAACATATAATGAAATTCAATCTTCCATGCAATAATTAAACTCTCTTCCATTGTCAGCCTTTGACATCAATGACAACATTTTTCCAACATTGAAGGAGACAGCAAAGAGGAAGTGAGCCAATAATATCTTGTTATAAAATAACTTGCACAATAGAAGATATAATATGAAATATGCTGGAAATACTTGATAATAATGAAGAATAACAAGCCACTTTGAAGGGGCAAACCTCCAAATATCTCTAGTGAGAACACAATTCACAATCTGATGATCAAATAAGACTTACTACCTCCTACAAATACCCTACTTGTGCCTAGGATATCACCTAGGCTGACTTAGATAACCTTATATAAGTCTTAGGCCGACCTAATTAACTAAATAACAATATCATAATGATAATATGACTTAATTAAGAGTTAGGATAGCCACAAGCTGATTATTCATAACCCTATGTACTCTAATATTAAGGGTGTAGCATGCCCCCTCTCTTTAGAGAAGCATTGTCCTCAATGCTAATCAAGTGTGGATGCTTCTGAATGAACTCCTCGTCCTCCCATGTGGCATCTTCAATTGGTGAATTCTTCCATCTCTTTGTGCATGTTTGATGAATGAACTCTAGTTCCAATATGATTCTTCCTTCTTCATCAAGCTCTGGTAATATTGTCTAAGTAGGGATATTATTTCCCATTACCTTCTTCAAACAAGAAACATGAAAGATGGATGTATCTTTGTTGTTAGTTGCAATTCAAGTTTGTAGGCGAAACTACCTATCTTTTGCATGGTTTGGTATGGGCTATAATATTTTAGAGACAACTTGTTTTTTTTTTTTGGTTGCTTTAGTGACATTTGCTTGTAAGGCTGCAATCTCAAGAAGACCCAATCCCCAACTTCAAAACTTCTTTTAGTATGATGTTTGTTTGCCTGTTGCTTCATTTGATTTTGTGCCATGGCTAGATTCTCTTTGAGTCTTAAAAGTACTTGCTGTTGATGATGCAAGAGGTCCTCCACTACCCAAACTCTTGGTGACACCTTCAATGATGATGTCTGTTGTTTCTTTCAAATCTGCTATTTGGGACGAAAACCCTAGATAGCAACCCTTCTGAGTACAATGCACAGTCGCCTAGGGTTGTGAACAGTCTGCAAATTTCCTGGGCGAATTCAAGGGTTTAGAGGCAAATCAAGGGCCTTAATTGGCGACTTCAAGCAGTGTTTTTCTGAACTTCATTTTCACCAACACCTAGGAGGTCAAGCAAATCAGAGTGCAACATTAGGTCAGATCCACTCTGTATTTAGACACCTACTTCAAGGGATTTGCATTAGAAGTGGCACTAATACATAGAAGAGCAGATTTGGGTAGTATTACACCCCCGCAAGTGGGTGCCAGTCAAGGAGGTGAAATCTAGGGGTTACTGACAAGGCAGATCCAAATCACAAGCCTAATCACCCATATCTAAGGGAGACAACACACAACCCTATTCCTAATTGTATGATGTAAGGGAATTTCAAAGCATTGTTGAAATAAAAATAAAACACAGATTGTTATTTGTTGTAATCCTTGTGTTTGGTGTAATGTCCCCATTTTGGGATAATGTCATGTCCCCGAAATAACAAAACCATAAAGACCAAGTGTTAAAATATAAATCAATTAATAAATAAAATAAATATAAAATAAATGTGTATCATATCAATATAAAAATATAAAAATATGAAATAACAAATATAATAATAATATATAGGCAAATTATTGTTATTACATTCTAGTATTAAATAACTTAGTATCAAAAATAATAATAAATATATATTATAATCATTACACATCAAAGATTGTAATACATTAGAATAAAATAATAATAAGATATTAGCAAATTGTTTTATTATTATACTTTAATGTTCAAATATGTTCAATAAAATATCAAAATAAAATAATAAAATAAATAGAAATCTGAAATATCACAATTATAGTAATAATATATTATTTAAAAAAATGATATTATTGTGATAATAAAGGCAGCCATTAAATCTAACAAAGGGATGTATTTTATGAAAAGTCACCTTTTTCACCAAACAATGCATTCCCCCTATGAGTCACCTACCTTGAATGGTATAAATAGAAGGAAGAAAAATAAAGAAGGGGGAAAAAACATGGAGAAATAGGATTTGCAATTTAGAACAGCAGCAACAATTATTGTTACGCATTGGAATATAGAGCCATTTAATATATATATTATTTAATAGGCATGCAAGTATATATGCATAGATATAGATAAATTTTATAATGAATAATATGCAATGAATAAAGAATATATATGAATAAGGAAAGAATAATTATATATATATATATATATATATATATATATATATATATACATGATTATGCAATAATGATACTTATAAGTAATGATGACTCTTTAATATAAACATAAGTAGATTATGTATATTTATGAATTGTCCTCATCCTATGATCAATTTAGTACAAGGTTGAAGGAAGCGAGTAAGGAAACATGGAGAGATATAGCAATTCAGGTGATGTATCCACTTAGCAATAATATTTAGCATATTTGAATATAAGAAATAGATATTTCTAATTTGATTATTGGTGTAATGCTTTCTTTAGTATTATCATGATGATAATGATGCTAATATTAACTTAAAGAATTAATAATAAATGCAAATGTATTTGATTGCTAAAAGATTGTCTTCTCTGTGTTTGTAAGCCTACTAGGGTGGAAGGGCCTGAGACAGGTGGTGCCTAAAAACCCCACTTAACAATCCGCTACGGCCATGGAGGGGTGGGGGTCCCACTTAACAATCCGCTGCGGCCATGGAGGGGTGGTAGGCTCGGAACCCCTTGTAAGCTCCGCTGGCTTCCCCCAGTAGGTTGAGTGTCTTTGGAGGTGATGGCATAGGTAGAGAAAGCAGATACAAGTGTTTCCTTCGAGCACGCCACTCCGAGATGTTCATATCGCTCGAGGCCAAGGGGTGGGTTGTCCTGATAGGATGCTTGTGCTCTTGGGCTTAGATGGATAGCTTTGAGCGGCTCTACCCATGCCACTCCTCATATGTCTTTATTAGTGATTATTGATTATATTTATATTTGGATATCTAGATATTAATGCTAACAGATATATGTACATGTGGAAATATTAAATGCAGACTTCAATCCAAGATTACTTAGTCAAAGAGAACATTCATTTGAAAAAGAAGAAACCCTAAACCTGATCAACAAGCGAATTCAAGGGCAAAGTCAGGTAAGGGACATTACAGATAACCCTAAATCTGCCCTAATTTATCAATTTCAAGTGATCACCTTGGTTTTGGGGGTGTTTGTAGTGCGAGTAGGCCACTCTAAAAAAGAGTTAGAGAATATTTACAAGATAATATTAATTGGAATACATATAAGGAAAACCAAAAGAATATTGTTAGGGATACAACCACCTATTTAGACCTGCAAATATGTTAGTAGACATTTATAAATAAAGACAACATCATATTATAAGTATATTGAATTTTCTTGAGATGTTCTAATTCATTCTTCCTTGAACATAATGGTCTAATAGGGTGCCCAAAGAACCCTCTACCCTAGGCCCAAGAGCAGTACACCCCTCTTGGCCCCATGTGGCCCTTGCCATCCATATGGGGTGGTGTGCCTAGTGAGGCGTCCTATCGCCATTCCCCTGCACCAGAGCCATTATTGCTTAATCATATTGAGAGGTTGAGGGTGCAACTACAACAGGGTGTCCTGGAAAGTCATTCCCTCTAAGACCAATCGCAGTACACCCCTCTTGGCCCACATGTGGCAGGCCTCAGCCATCCACCATGGGGTGGTGTACTTAGAGGATGACCCCAACGCTGTTTCCCCTCCTTGTAGGCCCTCAACTCCCTTATTACTACAATCAGATTATCAAAGTGTAGCCCATATTTTATCCTTACATATTGAATCAGTGACACAGATCAGTAATATATCCATTATGTCATGATAACTCAGATTTATGCAAATATACAAAGCTGTTATTATCATGAGTAATAATATATGTATATAATTGCATATCATAGTAAGATGTAACATATTACAAGAATGATAAGAATAAATCACAGAATATATAACTGCATACCATAGTTAGATAAAGCCCATCATAAGAATAAATATAAATAACCAAACATAAAATTACTATGATAGACATACCACAATCTGCCCGCGTGTTGTTAATGCCTGTGATGTTCTTATGCCTGAGTTTTGAATATGTTTAAATCAGAAGATATCCTTTTATAGATGACTCGGTGATTGTTGTTCAGAACATACATACTTCTTCTTTTATTCCAACGATCTGCTCTTAACACTCAAAAGATATCATTAGTATAGATCAATGGATAGAAATTATAGTTGCCGTGAAACTCCATTTTGGGAACATGAACAACGTACCAGTCCCCGTACCCAAAATTTCCGGCGAATCATTTACATATAAAATGGCCGTCTCCTTATTCATTTAACTCACGTACCCTAATTTGATTGGCATCCCCGTCCCCGTACTAGTACTAGTACCCTGCGTCTCCCTGCAACTATGAATTTTTATTAGAAATTTATTATCATATCAAAGCATCATAAATTCTTATAAGACCCAATAATTACTGTAAGTATTATTATTGAACAATCATATATATATTTACATATATGTATATACCCTGTATATATATATATGTGTGTTCCCTATTTTTATCAATTAGTATTCATATACATATGTTATTACAATTATTCCTTTCACTTATATATATGTACTCTTTACTCTTACTTATGATTTATTGTCAAATTTATCTATGTATAGACACTTGTATATGTTGATGTTATAGCAGCTATGGTTTGCACTTCATTGCACGAACTCCAAGAAGAAAGAGCAAATTAAATGTATAGCCATTCAGGCTATTTAATTTATATCAAACAATAAATATAAAAGCATAAAGGGCTGACCCTATTTGATTCGCATATATCTCTTATTGTTTGGGCCGACCTCATTTGTATTTAATGATTTATTATGTTTCTTTAAGAAGGCCGACCTAAGTGAAGAGGCGCCTTATGATGTATAAATACAAGGTCATTTTGTCATTGTAAGATATCAAGTCAAGCAAGTTCGCATCTATCTTCAAGAGCAGAATTCGCACTTTATAGCAGCAGGTCCGATTTCAAGGAAGAACATACTCATTTGTATCTTGTGTGGTTAGAAGAGGTGCGACCTCTTTGCATTCATTATTGGCCATTGCTGGGCCTGAGTTGTAAGCAGATTTCTGCCATTGTTCTATATATATAAGTGATATATATTTGCTGGGTTTTTCTCCCTCAAGAGGAGGGTTTTCCTAGGGTATCTTTGTGCGTTCATTGTCTTATGTATTGCAATTCTATTAAGTACTTTCATTGTTTAATCTGATCTAAGTAACACTAACATGGTATCAGAGCGGGTGTGAAAAAGATCGTGATCAGATTTAGTGTGCAACACTCACTTTATTCTTTTTCATTCTATCTCTTGTTTCTCAAAATTCAAGATGGTGAACGGTCTGAAAATCGAGGATAGACTTGAAGGGATTTCGAACTACACATCATGGAGGTTCAGAATCATGCTCACTTTGGAGGAGAATGATTTAGCTGAGTTCATGAAAACAAAGTTCCTGAACTTGAGGAGGAAGAAGAGAAATTGCAGTGGAGGAAGAAAGACACTAGGGCAAAGAAAGTATTAGTTGATTCCGTCAAGAATCATGTTGTACCGATTGTCTTCAAGTTGGATACAGCAAGAGAGATGTTTGCAACCTTGGAAGAGATGTACGAAATCAACAACACTAGTCGAGCTCTCGCACTGAAGCAACAACTTCATCATGTGAAAATAGCAAAAGGAGAATCTGTCATTACATACTTCATGAAGATTTCAGAGATAAGAGATTAGCTCTCCACAATTGGTCACATGATTGACGACAAAGACCTAACTATGCTTGCTCTTAATGGTCTTCCGCTTTCATGGGAAGCGTTCATTCAAGGAATCAGTGCTAGATCTAAACTTCCCAAGTTTGATCGATTGAGGATTGACTGCATTCAAGAGGAGTCGAGATTAATGGCTAGGGGCATTGGTCAAAGTTCAAAGAATGAAGAATTACAGGTTCTTGCATCTCATTCATCAAACAAAGGAAAAAAGCCTTAAGAAAGGGTTCTTCAAGAGGAATCAAGAAAATGGAAATGATGGTGCTCCTGCCTTAAAAAGGAAACGAGACATGTCCAAGATTCAATGTTTTCGTTGTGATAAGTATGGTCACTTTGCGAGGGATTGTCCTCAAAGACCTAAGCAACAAGTTGCCACTGCAAATGTTGAAGAAGTTGCTCCTCAGAAGGACTCTAGCGATCACTTGTTCTATTCAGCCTTGTCAAGTAATGTTTCTACTGACGCCAACACTTGGTTGATTGATAGTGGTGCTTCTAGGCACATCACCGGTTTTAGGGGTCACCTTTCAAATTTAGTGGAAAACAACTCTAGTGATCAAGTCATTATTGGAGATGATGCTAGATATTCTGTAAAAGGAATTGGAAACTCCACTCTTCACTTGGATTCCGGGATTTCATTAGAGTTGAATGATGTACTGTTCGTTCCAGGGATAAAGAGGAACCTTGTCTCAATTTCAACATTGGAAGACAAGGGTTACCAAGTTGCCTTCTCTAAAGGCAAAGTTCTTATATGGGCAAAGAACTCCAGCTTCAAGACTGCTCAAGTGATTGGAGTCAGACATGAATGTCTTTACAGGCTATGCACTTGTCCTCTTCAAGCGCTTGTGCATGATAGCTCCAGCATGTGCGATCTTTGGCATCGAAGATTGGCTCACATTCACTTTCGTGCTCTACCTATCATGGAGAAGATGGTCACTGGTCTTCCAAAATTCAATCAAGAACACGAAGGTACATGCAAGGGATGCACCCTAGGCAAGAACACAAAAGGTATGTTTCATTCTTATGAAAGTAGATCTAAATGTATTTTTGATCTCATTCATTCTGATTTGTGTGGTCCAATGTCTATTGCATCATCTAGTGGTTTCTTGTATTATATTGTTTTTATTGATGATTACTCTAGAAAGACTTGGATTTATTTCTTGAGATCCAAAGAATCTGAAGAAGTATTAGAAAGATTCAGAGAATTCAAGGCACAAGTTGAAAACCTGTCTGGGAAAAGGATCAAGGTATTGAGATCCGATAATGGTGGAGAATACACTTCTGGCACCTTTCGAGATTTTTGTATTGAAGCAGGGATTAAGAGGGAGTTCAGTGTTCCCTATAATCCACAACAAAATGATATAGCTGAAAGAAAGAATAGGTCTATTGTGGAAGCAGTGAAAGCTATGATCCATGATCAAGACCTGCAAATCTCTCTTTGGGCGGAAGCATCGAGGACAACCGTCTATGTTCAAAACAGGAGTCCCCACAGGATCTTAGAGAATAAAACTCCTGAAGAAGCATTCTCAGGTGTGAAACCTGAAGTTAGTCATTTAAGGATCTTTGGATGTCCAGTCTATATTCATATTCCAAAGGAAAAGAGAACTAAGCTAGAACCTTCTGGGAAGAAAGGAATTCTTGTAGGTCACAGTGAGACATCTAAAGCTTACAGGATATACATACCAGGACAAAAGTCTATTGAGATTAGTAGAGATGTCACATTTGAGGAAGATGTTGCTTTCAGAAGGTCCAAGGGCACTCCTATGGAGATTAATGAAGAAGAACCTCCTCAAGATATGGAAGTTGACCATAGTCCAGAGAACCTGAAGGAGGCTCTAGAACCTAAAGAAGATATTGATCCAGTTGAACCCTTGGATCCTACTGATGGGCCCCTAGATATTGTGATTGGAAAGAAAAGACCTCTTTGGGCTCGTAGGACAATGCAGGAAGCAGAAAGTTTTGTAGCTCCAAGAGGAGCTTTCAGAGAAAGCAAGAGACCTCACAAGCTCTCTAGTTATGTCGCCTTGATGAGTCAGATTATTGAATCAGAGCCTTCAAGTGTTGATGAAGCTTCTAGTCAACAAGTATGGAAAGATGCCATGTCTGAGGAATATCAGTCCATACTTAAGAACGATGTTTGGGATATAGTTCTTAGACCCAATGGCAAATCTGTGGTGTCTTCTAAGTGGCTCTTCAAGATCAAGCATACAGCTGATGGGAGCATTGAGAAGCACAAGGCAAGATTTGTGGCTAGAGGGTTCTCACAGAAAGAGGGAGTTGACTATGAAGAAACTTTTGCTCCTGTGGCTCGTTATACGTCTGTCAGAACCATCATTGCTATTGCTGCATCTAGAGGATGGAAGATTCACCAAATGGATGTAAAGACAACTTTTCTAAATGGTGTAATAGAAGAAGAAGTTTACATTGAGCAACCTGAAGGATTTGAGGTACATGGAAAGGAGTCTCATGTTTGTAAGCTGAAGAAGGCCTTGTATGGTCTTAAGCAAGCTCCTCGTGCTTGGTACGAAAGGATTGATCAGTATCTATCAAGCTTGGGCTTCTCAAAAAAATGATGCAGATTCTAACCTCTACTTTAAGGTAGTAAAGGGTGAGGCCTTGATTCTGGTTCTATATGTTGATGATTTGATTATCACTGGTGAAGAACATCTAATTCTAAAATGCAAGAAGGAATTAGCTTCAGAGTTTGAGAAGAAGAATCTAGGTCTCATGCATTACTTTCTTGGCTTAGAAGTTTGGCAAAGGTCAGATGAGATGATTCTAAGTCAAGGCAAGTATACTATTGACATTCTCAAAAGGTTTGGTATGATTGACTGCAAACCTATGTCTACACCCATGGAGACTAATCTAGATAAGTTGAAAGAGGCTGCAGCCAGTTCAGAACCAGTGGATTCTACGATGTATAGACAGTTGATTGGTTCATTGATGTATCTAGTTAACACTAGACCTGACAACTGCTATGCAGTGAATGCACTTAGCCAGTTTATGTGTGAACCAAGGAAAATACATCTTATAGAAGCTAAACATATCCTAAGATATTTATGTGGCACAATTGGATATGGTTTGAGATATTCTTTAGGTGTGGATTTAGAGCTGCATGGTTTTACTGATTCTGATTGGGCAGGATGTGTCTCAGATCGGAAGAGTACTTCTGGTTGTTGCTTCAGTTTGGGGACTACTATGATTTCTTGGTATAGCAGGAAACAGTCTTCAGTGGCCTTGAGTACAACTGAGGCAGAATATATAGCAGCTTGTGTGGCAGCTCGTGAGGCAGTGTGGCTTCGTAAGCTCCTTGCAGGATTGTTTGGACAATCAATGGAGCCTACTACTATACACTGTGATAATCAAAGTTGTGTAAAGCTTTCTGTCAATCCCGTGTTTCATGACAGAACAAAACATGTTGAGATCAAGTACCACTATATTAGAGATATGGTACAAAGGAAAGCTATACAGTTGAGGTATATCAGCACTGAAGAGCAAACGGCAGGCATTCTCACCAAGCCTCTCACCAGGATTAAGTTTGTGTACTTTCGAGAGAAACTTGGTATGGTGGAGAATGCAGCCTTAACTAAGAAAGAGTCTCAGTATCAGTGATCCTTATGTGATAATGCAATTCTCTATTTGAGAGAGAGTTGAGGTGAAAGCCCTTGATAATGCAATTCTCTATTGAGAGAGATTTGAGGTGAAAGCCCTTGTTTCCACCCTTTGGGAGAGCCATGGTGGATGTCATGTGTGTGACTCCATGACAGTATCACGTGAGGGAATCCGTGATGATTTTATTTGTGCTTGTGTATCACCCTCTGGGAGAGCCATGGTGAAAATCACATTAAGTGATGAGCACTTGTTCTTACCATCTGTGGAGGTAGCCACAATGGTGGATATCACATTGAGGTGATATTCTATTTTGTTTTCATTTTGATATGATGTGTCTTGTGCAGGTGGAAGTTCATCCCTAGCTGAGAGGGAGTGTTGATGTTATAGCAGCTATGGTCTGCACTTCATTGCACGAACTCCAAGAAGAAAGAGAAAATTAAATGTATAGCCATTCAGGCTATTTAATTTATATCAAATAATAAATATAAAAGCATAAAGGGCCAACCCTATTTGATTCGCATATATCTCTTATTGTTTGGGCCGACCTCATTTGTATTTAATGATTTATTATGTTTCTTTAAGAAGGCCGACCTAAGTGAAGAGGCGCCTTATGATGTATAAATACAAGGTCATTTTGTCATTGTAAGATATCAAGTCAAGCAAGTTCGCATCTATTGTTCAAGAGCAGAATTCGCACTTTATAGCAGCAGGTCCGATTTCAAGGAAGAACATACTCATTTGTATCTTGTGTAGTTAGAAGAGGTGCGACCTCTTTGCATTCATTATTGGCCATTGCTGGGCCTGAGTTGTAAGCAGATTTCTGCCATTGTTCTATATATATAAGTGATATATATTTGCTGGGTTTTTCTCCCTCAAGAGGAGGGTTTTCCTAGGGTATCTTTGTGTGTTCATTGTCTTATGTATTGCAATTCTATTAAGTACTTTCATTGTTTAATCTGATCTAAGTAACACTAACAGTATACTTATCCAATAATATCTGCATGTTCAATCATAGATTGTATTGCTATTGCTGTTGTCCTGAATGTCCTCTATTTCTGAATCTTCCCTCCTATAATGATCCACCTGCCCCTTTACATTTCTTAACTTCCTCCCTTTATATGACGGGGACAAGACATGACTCTTAACCCCGATCGATGTCTCACTTGGTACTTACCTTGATTGCTGCCTCTTTACAAACTTAACTGTTTCTTTATTTAATTGCTACCTTCACAAGATTCCATCGCTGCCTTAAACTATTTATAATTCACTGAAGTGCTTCTTTATAGCAGATTGCTATCTTCACACATATAAACTTTATCTTTTTGCTAATGAATCCCTCCCACTCAAATTCTGTCTTATTCTCCACTCTTATATGCCCCGATGGCTATTCAATGGTCAACGGTCATGCCTCTTGGAAAGATAATCACACCTTTTGACTTCATCGAACTGTTTGCTAATATTATCGCTGTTGCTTAGTATATGCATTTTTTTATTTAAATATTTCTGTTGATATATCTTATTAATATTATTTTTCTTGTGAATATCATCTTTAATATTATATTTATAAGTACTAATATTAATTATTATCTAAATTTGTTTCTTTTTCAATTATCAATAATAAGTTGTAATATATTTCTAGTTGTAATAGTATATATTTAATTGTAATATGTTTATATATTACATTATTTAACAATGTTTAGGTTTCAGTATTTACAAATAATATTTAGGATGGGTATTATTTGTATTTATAATAATATTATCTTGGTAATTATAATGATGTTTAAATGACAATTACTTATTTTATATTTTGATATTTATTCGGTTTGGTTCTTTGTATTTCAATACCTCAGATTTAGTACTACAATTTCGGGGAGATGACATTTGGTTCTTTGGTAATAAAAGAATTTGGCATTGTTTACAAATAATATAAATTGAGGTCAATATTTTTCATCTCTGGTTGTTGAATTCATAATTTGTCAATATTTAGGAACATCACATTGTTATCAAAGCTAGCAGTCCTGCCAGCCTGCTGGGTGAATTTTGTGTATGTAGTTAAGCCAAAGAGATCAAAGAGCCTTAGAGAGAGAAAGGAAGAAAATAGAGGTAGCCACACAAAGAAATGACAGTGGAATAGGAGGCAAAGGTAAGAAGAAAATGGCTGAACAGCCTAATGATATGAAGACATACCTATAAAGGCAAGAACAAATGAACTAAATGTCTGTGCATATGATGCAAAACTTAACCAACAAAGTCACTCACAACAAATCTACACTAAACAATTCTGAAGGGAGCAATTTAGATCAGTTTGTGATCGGAAATCATAACAGAACCCCAATTGGGTCAACCCTCAGACCCTTCCAGCCCACCTTTTTGCCTAGAGTGGAACACCATAGGAAGAAGAAGAGCAGAATCAGGCTACAAATGATTTCCCTGCTGTTGTAGACGAGTACATGAGGCTTGATCGAATCACCAGAAGGGAGATCCCCTTCGAACAATATAGTAATGCTAGATGAAGAAGTGGACAAAGGAATGATAGGAGGCAACATATGCAACAGATTAATAGAGATCTTCAGCACAAAGTAAGTAAATCGACACTTCCTACATTTGATGGTTCTGGAAATGTTACTGCTCGAGCATGGGTTCAAAAACTAGATACATTCTTTTCACTCAGCCCTATGATTGAAGATGAAGCAACCAAGTTTGCCATCCTACACTTGGAGGGTGTGGTTCATGAATGGTGGCATCATGGTATCATAACTCAAGGATTTAACCTTGTTGCTACATATGCTGATTTCACACAAAAGCTCATAGAAAGATTCGATAGAAGAGCTCCAAAGGCGTATTTCAAGGAGTTGACTCGTTTGAGGCAACATGGGTCAGTGGAAGATTATGTCACAGAGTTCCAAAGACTTGCGGTTATGATTCTAGATGTGACGGATAAGAGATTTATGTTCTTGTTCATTGAGGGATTATCAATCATTCTGCGGGTTGGTGAGGGATTTTGAGCCAATGTCCTTGGAGGATGCTATTCAAAGAGCCTTAAGCCTAGAGGACTCCGTTGTGAAAAATATATCTATTTCCAAGAGCGCACCAACGCGGCAGTAGAGGAAGCCATTTCACAAGAACACTCCCTAATCAAAGATTTTGCCTCCAAAGCCTAGCAGGGTGGATGAGTCTAAGAATGAGCTTCGAAGGAAAAAACTATGCTTTACTTGTAGGGAGCCTTGGATACTAGGTCACAGGCTAAGTCACAAGGTTCGAATTCGAGTTTGGCAACATTGAAATTCGGATGAAGTTCGACAAGGAAAAAATTTGAAAAGTAAAAAATTCAGATTAAATTCGCCTTAAATAATTTCGATTTTTTAAAATATAAAATATAAGTAATAAATTTAAAATAAGTAAAAAATAATAATATTAATATACTAATATGTTTAAATATATTAATAAAGCTAAAAAATAAAGAATACAAATAATAGTAATAAAGTAATATGTTTAACTTTAAATATATTTTACTAATATGTTTAAATATATTAATAAAGCCAATTAATTAAGTTTAATAAAATAAAAAATAATAAAATTTATTCTATTTAAAAAACATATCATTAATAAAGAAATATAAATAATAGTAAATTTAAATATATTAAATATTAATTTTTAATATAAATAAACCATAGTTTACATACTCGGACTCGGAGAGTACTCGGCAAGCCCAAAATTTTTGACTCGGCAAATACTCGGCAAATACTCAACAACTTAAAAAGTAGCAAAATTTCTCATGAAAACACTTTTTTTTGCAAAATTCAATTACAAAATGCATCAAATGAGTCTAAAAACCATGAGGGAGTGTTTTATATTAAATTTCATAGTTCAATACATATGGATTACAAAATGGCATCATTATACGAAGCCACATAGTGAAACTGGTAATAACTATAATGAATTTATGATGATTGTATTTGAAAATCATCATCATAAATTTCATATCTAGGCAATTACAATTTCCTCTTCCCCAACCTAGTGAAAAATTGGGAGGTAGAGGGTATGGTCCTTGCACTCGATTCTGGCTCCCTGCTTGCCGTAGAAGATTGTGGCAGTGGCTCCACCATGCTGGTAGGTGGCAGTGGCTCCTCCTCCACCACATCAATGTCATCCAATCCAATCTCCCCTACTTCTACTGCAGGCAAATCCTCCATAGCTTGCCTCTCGAAATCAGCAATCTCATCCTCTGTAAACAAGGAGGCCTCATCATCCTGTACGGTCCAATCACTGTATGGATCAATGTCATCCAAATCAATGAGCTCATCTGAAAAGTCCTGCACCTTTCTTGTGCGAAGCCGAAGATTATATTGCACAAAAACAAGATCATTGAGGCGTTGTTGAGTCAACTTGTTACGCTTCTTCGTGTGAATGGAATCAAACAAACTCCAGTTTCGTTCACAGCCAGAAGCACTACAAGGTTGAGACAAAATTCGGAGGGCTAGCCTTTGCAAATTTGGAGTTCTTCCACCCCAATCATCCCACCAAGAACCTACAAATAAGATATTCAAGTTTTTGTAAATATTGATAAACAATATTGTAATAAGTTAATAACTAATAAGTAATAATAATTGTAATTCATAACTTGCAAGATAAAGGCTTCACTTTTTCTTACTTGGTGTTTGGATCTCTCTTCCTCGTTCACATAATGTGGAAGAAAACAAAGGCCCCCTAGCTGCCTTATATTGTTGCAACTCTATAAGGATGAGGTCTTTCACTTCAGGTAAAGGTGTCATCCTGTCAATACATGTGAATAGGCCCTCCATAACCTCTCCATTAGCATCCGTGAAGCCATCAGAGAAGTAGAATTTGGGGTTGAGAAAGTACCCCGCTGCATGAATGGGTTGGTGGAGTTGATTGTTCCACCTTCATCAATGATCTCCCAAATAGGGGTAAATCTATTTGCATCCCCCATGTAATAGTGTTGGATGGCCTCTTTGGCCCTATCCATTGCTTCATAAAGATATCCCATCACATTTTTCTCACCATCCACCAAGCGCAAAACCCTCACCAATGGCTCAGTCACCTATAAAGTACAAAGTAGAACTAAATTTAAATTACACCTTACAAGGAAACAAAATACTTATAGAATTTTAAATTAAGAATAAAGGATTAAATCTGAAAATTCATTAGAGTTTAAGTTACCTTGACAATCTCTAATGCTCTAGTTGCAAATTGACCATCAAAGATTATTGCTACAATCTTTTCTCCATCAGCCTTCTTTGAGTAAGTTGAGTCTACCCATGGTTGACTCACAAACATCTGCTTCAAGGAAGTCAATAAACTAGTGATACTTTGCAACGTTAGAAAATTAGTTGCAAACCTTGTAGCACCCGATCGCACAAGCTCTTTCCCCTTGGTGTGATCTCTCATCAATTGAAGAACCCATGGGTGATTATATATATATTTTGTTATGTCTCTTGCTTGTTCTACAATTGGTTTCACCCAATCAATTTTTCCTATGTCCTCCAAAAGAAGGTCAAGGCAATGAGCTCCACAAGGGGTCCAAAAAAGTGTTGGATGCCTTGCTTGAAGCAATCTACCAGCTGCCACATATGCCGCCGCATTGTCAGTAACAACTTGGACAACATTTTCTATGCCCACCTCTAAAACAACCCGCTCCAACATCAAACTCAAATTTTCTGCATTCTTTATTATGTTGGAGGCATCAATTGACTTTAGAAAAACCAACGCACCATTTGAAGCCACTATAAAATTGATAAGAGTGCGGTTTCTTCCATCTGTCCAGCCATCTGAAAGAATTGAGCATCCATACTTTTGCCATTTCTTCTTTTCAGCTTCCACAATTCCATTTGCATCTACAATAGCATCTTCAAGTAACCTGCCACTTAAATCTCTTGGACTAGGGGCCTTGTACCCTTTCCCTGCAACTGTCAATGCTGTCACCAAACACTCCCAATATGGACTCCTTGCCACATTGAAGGGAAGGTTATTATAAAACCAAAAATTTGCACAAGCCTTGTCTGCTTCTTTGTGCACCTCCCTATTCCACCCAGTACCTTCCAATGAAGGTTGTGATCCTTGAACATTTCTAGGGACAAAAAACTGGAATTTATTTGAAGTGGATGAAGTGGATGGGGTACGTATACGTGGACCGCGACTAGAGCCCACAATGCCTTGCATATTCACCTCAGAATCTTCAGTCAAATTAGGAGCAATGGCTTCTTGTATGGCTGCTTTTGTCTTTGCCCTCTCCAATTTTTTTCATCAAGTGCTGCAAGAAGAGCTGCCATCTCTCGTTTCACCTCTTCAGGGGCTTCTTTACATGCCTTTGCATCACGGCAAGGAATACTAGCAAGATGGTATTTGAGGCGATTGATGCCTCCACTAATCTTCTTCTTGCACCAAGTACAAATAACACTCCCTGGTACTGGCCCATAATAGCCATGTTTCCAAGCGGGATCACGGCTACCAGGGGGTCTCCTTTCAATGGCCTGGCTTGAGGCAGCTGTGTCTGAACCAGATGCAGAGGCAGATGCCATTGTGATTAAATATTAACCTGCAATATTAGAAGTTGAATAATAAATATATTAGAAGATGCAACAGATCCAATACAAAGTGAAAGGAACAATCAACTAATTGTTTAACTTTATAATTTCAGTCATTATCAAACAATAAAGTTGTAAACTATCAAAGTGAGACATTTCATTTAGTATGCTATCTGTTCTAATTTCAGTTTTTTTATTCTTATATTTTTATTTTTTGTTGGATGCACATTGATTTAATTTACTTGTATGCAAATTGGCATTGCAGTCCTAACTCCTAACTCCTAACCTTGTTGGTTGTTGCAAATTTGCAGGTGGGAGCAGCAGGTTATCTGTTATCATACTGTATTTAATAATTTATTGCAGATATTCCACTATAAAAGTACTTTGAGACTTTTGATCATAGTTTGCAGATGGGCGAGTAATCTCTTATTCTATGTAGATGAACAAAATTTGTGTGTATGTGTGTGGATTGTCATTGTGCAGCTACATCAACATATGGATATGAGTTTTTCAATTTTCACTTTAAACTTTTACAGTTTTACTCATATCCATATGCTGATGCAGCTGCACAATGACAATCCACACACATCAGAAAAACTGTAAACATGCTGGTGTTGTCTATATCAGATTTAATATTAAAATTTAAAACTTCATTCTTAATAATTTATTGCAGATATTCCACTATAAAAGTACTTTGAAGTTTGAGACTTTCGATCATAGTTTGCAAATGGGCGAGTAATCTCTTATTCTATGTAGATGAACAAAATTTGTGTGTATGTGTGTGGATTGTCATTGTGCAGCTACATCAGCATATGGATATGAGTTTTTCACTTTAAACTTTTACAGTTTTACTCATATCCATATGCTGATGCAGCTGCACAATGACAATCCAGATTCCACACACATCAGAAAAACTGTAAACATGCTGGTGTTGTCTATATCAGATTTAATATTTATTATTATTTTAATTTTTAAATGTAAAATTTCATATATTATTCTATTATTATAAATTAATAATACCATGGAAAATTGTAAATAATAATATCATTTTTGACATCAAATTTATGATTTATTGTAATTTGTTATTTTAAAACTAAAATTTCATATATTATTTTATTATAAATTATAATAATATCATGGCAAATAATAATATAAAAAGATATTATTATTTGTCATGATATTATAATTTATAATAAAATAATATATGGAATTTTAATTTTAAAATAATAATAAATTATTAAATATGATGTACAAAAGTGAATATTTTATCATTATGAATATTAAAAATTAAGACTCCCATGATATTATTATAAATTTATAATAAAATAATATATGAAATTTTGAAATTTTAATTTTAGAATAATAATAAATATTAAATTGATGTAGAAAAATAAAAAATTTAATATTTTTATTATTTTATACATAAACGTTTGGAAGCATATATATAAAATAATAAAAATATTAAATCATTTCCAGGCATATGTTCATTTAATATTATCATTTTTTCAAACATATACTATGAAGTATGAAGTATGAAGTTAAAAATTTTAATATTCAGGCATATGTTCATTTAATATTAGCATATGTTTGAAAAAATGATAATAGTAAATACCCACGACCTGGCACAGGCGCCGCACAGCCAATGCGAACAGGAACTAACCTGGAAATCGCGCAGACTCCAAGTCGCGCAGCCACCACTGCAAATCGTGGAAATAAATCACGCAGCCAACACTGCAAATCGTGGAAAATGAAAAGGGTAAATGTAAACTGCAAATCGTGGAAATAAATCACGCAGCCGACATTGCAAATCGCGGAAAATGAAATGAACGCATCCAAAACGCGGAAAAAATGTGTAAAAAATCCCGCGAAAAGGTAAAAACGACTTGAAAAACGTGTCAAAAACGTGTTACGTTTTCTGTGCCGATTATTTTGCGAGCAAACAGAGATTAATCGGCGAGTACTCGGAAAAAAACAGTAAAAAAACTCGGCTAGGGTTTCCTGCGAGTAAAAGTCAAGATTACTCGCCCAGCCAAAAAACATGCGATTACTCGGCTGCTCGGCGATTAATCGCCGAGTATGTATACAGAGAATAAAACAATTATTTAATTTAAAAAGCATATTATTAATAAAAAATAAAAATAATAGTAAATTTAAATATAGTAAATGTTAATTTTTTAATATTAAATAAAACAATAAAATCAGAAAATATTAATCATTGTTAAAAACTTTGAAATTTCATAAAATAAAAAAAGTAAAGAAAGCCCGAAATAAAAACCTAATATTATTTTATGAATGTTGGCCTATCTTTCACACAATGCAAACTCGTGGTAAACGCAGTTGGTTAGAGCTCAATGACCAAGATCAACACGAAAGATTTGGTGTCTTGGGTGCGGTCGATGCGATGATGAAACCGTGATGAGATAGCTAGACCGACGACTGATTGATATCCAGCGAGGGGAGGCACCAGACTCACTAGTGGGCAGTCACCAGACTCACCACAATCGCACAACCCTTTGCCTTCAATGTTCACCTTCGAAGTTCAAACGCCAGTCTGCAAATAGATAAAATTCTTGTGTTTGCGCGCCAAAAATCGTCTTCAGCAAAATCATTTGTATTTTTTGAGGGCACAGGATACATTTATAAGAAAAAACTCGAAAAACCCTTAAAATAAACATTTTACCGGAAATATAGTTTAATAAAATATTGATGCCTTGTTTCCGTACAAATTTTTGACGAATTAAAATGAATTTCATGCAGTTTCTTCAAATTCACCGAATTTCGAATCTCAAGCCGAAAATTCGGCGAATGCTGTGATATAGGTCACAGGTGTTTGGGAAAATGACAAATCCACTATATAGAGGTAGTTTTCGATGATGATTCAGAGGTAGAGGAGTTGGAGCATGAGGAGGAGGAGGAGAAGGATGGAGTTCTAGGAGGTGCATTTGCAGCCCTGTCAGGGGCACCCAGATACCACTATTTCCGTGTTAGGGGAGTATTATGTGGCCAAAAGGTGACCGTATTGAGTGATAGTGGAACCACTCAACTTCATTGATGGGGGTTCGGTGGCCAAGTTGTGCTTGAGGACCGAGGATATTGAGGGATTCAGAGTCACAGTGGTCGATGGATTTACTTTGCCATGCAATAGGAGGATTCAACAATTGGACTTGACTCTTGGAGGGCATAAGATGTGTGATGATTTCTATGTGATTGGCATTGGTGACACAGAGTTGGTCTTGGGAGTACAATGGTTACACTCACTTGGGGAGTACACTCAAAATTATCAAACTCTAGAGCTGAAATTCAAATTAGACGGGAAGGAGGTAGTCCTTCATGGCTTATCTAATGAAGTTACCATGGTTGTTTCAGCCAAGAGGATGGAGAAGGGTTTTCGGAGAGACCAACTGGCTTGGGCAACAGAGTGCTTGATTACATATACTGGTCCATCAAAGGAGGAGAGGTCTTATCATGTTGATATTCAACCTATCTTGGACAAGCATAGTAAGGTGTTTAGTGAGATTCCTCTAGGATTACCACCAGATTGAGGATTCCAACATGTGATTGAGCTTGAGGAGGGAGCAAAACCAATTATCACTACTCCTTATCAACATCCTAGGATGTATAAGGAAGAGATTGCAAAGACACTCAAGGAGTTGTTGGACATGGGGCATATTTGTCCAAGTTCTAGCCCCTTGGCTTCATCTGTGGTGTTGGTCAAGAAGGACGAGACGATGAGGATGCGCCTTGACTATAGAGCACTCAACAAGAAGACAATTAAGAATTGCTACCTCATACCTAGGATCAATGAGTTGATAGATGAGCTTCATGGTGCAGTATACTTCTCTAAGATTGACTTGTGTTTGGGGTACTGTCAAATCAGGGTAAGAGAGGAGGATGTGCATAAGATAGCTTTCAGGTGTCACTATGGGTATTATGAGTTTTTGGTCATGCCATTTGGGTTGACCAATGCTCCTACCACCTTCTAGTCATGTATGAACTAGATATTCATTCTACAATTGAGGAAATTTGTTTTGGTTTTCTTCGATGACATCCTGATCTACTAGGACATGGGAGGATCACTTGAAGCACATAGATGAGGTGCTTGACATACTTGAGTAGCATTTGTTCTACGCCAAGGTATCAAAATGTGAGTTTGGTTTGAATGAAATTTTGTATTTGGGGCATAAGATTAGCGCTCAAGGGGTTAGTGTTGATGAGGAGAAGATCAAGGCAATCTAGGATTGGCCTAGACCAAGGAATTTGTCCCACTTGAGAGGATTTGTGGGATTATGCAGCTACTATAGGAGGTTTGTGAAAGGGTTTTCACAACTTGCAGCTCCATTGACCAATTTGACAAAGAATGGGGCATTCTCTTGGAGCCCTACAATGCAGCAAGCTTTTGATAAGCTTAAGGAGGTAATGAGTTCATGTCCTTTTGGCTATTCCAGATTTCTCACTTTCTTTTGTTTTATAATGTGATGCTTCAGGAGAGAGTATTGGGGCAATCTTGATGCATAATAGACACCCTATAGCATTTGAGAGTAGGAAGCTCAAGGAAATGGAGAGGGTCTTCTCTATTTATGACAAGGAGATGTTGGCCATCATGCATGCACTCGCTAAGTTCAAACAATACTTGGTGTGTGAGAAGTTTGTGGTCAAACGGATTATAATAGCCTCAAGTTCTTTCTCAATCGGAAGGATTTGAATGATAGGCAGCAAAAATGGGTAAGTAAGCTTCAAGCCTATGATTTTGATATTGAGTATGTGAAAGGAAAAAAACAATGTGGTGGCTGATGCATTCTCTAGGAAGCCTTATTTCTGCTCTATTTTTGACAAGTATGCTGATTGGAGAGCTGTTATAATAGTTGAGTATGCTAAGGATCCAGTTGCTACTGACATTATAGATGGGAAGTTGCAAGATGACAGGTATAGTGGTTGATGAGCTCATCTTCTACAAAGATAGAGTGTATCTTGTACCGGGATCTAAGGTGAAGGAGAGAATTTTGAGAGCATGACACACCCTTGCTGGTCATCTAGGGTTCTACAAGACGTACAAGCAGGTGAGGGAACACTTTTCAATGGAAAGGGCTCAAAAATGATGTATTGCAGCATGTTAGAGAGTGTTTTGGTGTGTCAACAAAACAAAATAGATCATGTTTTTCCAGCTGATTTGTTGTAGCCCCCATTCCAAATTAGAAATGGGAGAGCATATCCATGGATTTCATCACAGGGTTGCTAAGGTGCAAGGTAAGGATTGTATATATGTGGTGGTTGATAGGCTCACTAAATATGCTCATTTGCATACCATTTCTTCTGAATACAAGGCTCCACAAGTTGCTGACCTGTTGTTTAGAGGGAATTTTATACTTCATGGGCTGCCAAAGAATATCGTAATTGATAGGGACAACAGGTTTATCAACTTATTTTGGCAAGAGCTCTTTCGGTTGACTAACATAGAATTAACTCCAAGCACCAGTTATCATCCACAAACTAATGGGCAAACTGAAATTGTGAATAAATGGATTGAAGGCTATCTAAGGAACTATGTTACAGGGTAGAAAGCAGTATGGATTAAGTGGTTGCACCGATGAGAGTTTTGCTACAATACTACATATCACATGTCCATAGGTGTGACTCCCTTCAAGGCACTTTACGGTTATGATGCTACTCTATTCATGGATTTGATTCTTTCAGATAGTAGAGTTTCCGAAGCAAGGGATGTAGTGCAGTAGAGTATGGACATTTTGAAATCC
Source organism: Sequoiadendron giganteum (assembly GCA_007115665.2). Lineage (NCBI taxonomy): Eukaryota > Viridiplantae > Streptophyta > Pinopsida > Cupressales > Cupressaceae > Sequoiadendron > Sequoiadendron giganteum. The sequence goes on from CM021102.1 coordinate 558,328,847, forward strand.
TTTAAGGATAATTTGCAGAGGGCTCAAAACCAGCAAAAGAGGTATGCAGACCGGCACCGAACATAGAGGGTTTTTGAGGTTGGTGACATGGTGTACTTAAGGTTGCAGCCCTATAGATAGTCTACCCTCAAGAGGAAGGGTGCAAAAAAGTTGAAACCACGATTTTATGGACCATACAAGATCTTAAAGAAGATTGGGGAGGTTGCATATGAGCTAGAACTCCCCGAGGACAGCAGAATCCACAACATTTTTCATGTGTCATGCCTCAAGAGGGCACTTGGGTGGCAAATCACTCCTCTTGATTTCCCACCCCTTGATGATGAAGGAAAATTGATTCTTGAGCTTGAGACAATCTTGGATGTGAGGGAGAAAAGGTTGAGGGACAAGGTCACACTGAAATACCTAGTTATACCAGAATACATGGTCAAATGGAAGAACTTGCCACCGGAAGATGCGACTTGGGAAGGCATGGAGATTTTTGAGCATCCAAATCTGAGGTTGCTTGATTACAAGCAACATCTGGGAGGGGAGGACTATCATGTCCTTGATTTAATTTGAAATTCAAAATTGTGCAAAGGCGGGAAAAGTGTTTTTAAACACTAAGCTTTGTTATTTTTATTAAATATAATAATAATATTTAAAAAACTAAATTTAAATAAATAAATAAATTTTGGGCGGCTAAATTAATAAATAAATAAATTTAAATTTTAACTATTTTTGGGGGAGCCAACCTCTTTTGGGGCCACATATATGAAGGCCTACTAATAGGTGAGTTGGGCGCTTGGGGGAGGGGGTGTGTAAGAAATTCGAATAATATTTTTTGCTATGTCATTGGGACAAAAACCTCAGTAACTTGTGGAAGGTAGACGAAACCCTACGTTCTAATTTGCAAGCAATTTCTTTAGGTCCTCTAGGAGCTGCAGATTCTAATCTTTGTAAGGATTTTCAAGGGGAGATTGAGTGCGAGTTACAGTTCTGCTTAAGGCAGCTCCGATACCTGGTGCGCCTACCCAAAGGAGCCATTTTTCTTAAGTGCTGCGACATCTTGAAGGTGTCAAAATTCTGAGCACTACAATAGTTAGTCACAATGGGAAGGTCCGATACAAGGTGGTCGGATCTAGAGCTGATGTCTGTTGTTTCTTTCAAATCTGCTATTTGGGATGAAAATCCTTGATAGCAACCCTTCTGAGGACAGCGCACAGTGCTTAGGGTTGTAAATAGTTTGTAGATTTCTTGGGCGAATTCAAGGGTTTAGATACAGATCAAGGGCCTTATCTGGTGACTTCAAGTAGTTTTATTCTGAATTTCATTTCCACCAACACCCAGAAGGTCAATCAAATCAGAGTGTAGCATCAGGTAGATCCACCTTGTATTTAGACACCTACTTTAATGGATTTGTATCAGAAGGGGTGCTAATACATAGAAGAGCAGATTTGGGCAGTATTACATCCCTGCAGGTGGGCGCCAGTCAAGGAGTTGAAATCTAGGAGTTGCTGACAAAGCAGATCCAAATCACAAGCCTCATCGCCTAGATCTGAGGGAGACAACGCACAACCCTATTCCTAATTGTATGGTGTAAGGGAATTTCAAAGCATTGGTGAGATAAAAATAAAACACAGATAGTTATTTGCTGCAATCCCTGTGTTTGATTCCTTGGAAATAAAAGAATTTGGCACTGTTTACAAATAATATAAATTGAGGTCAATATTTTTCATCTTTGGTTGTTGAATTCATAATCTGCCAATATTTAGGAACATCACAAACACAAGTTGGAATGGACACAAACCAAGTCTTCTACTTTTTTTGCAGCCAACCGCTTATGTTTCACTAAGTGGATAAAGGAGTATGTACTCCAATTCCGTTCAGCTGAAGAAATTGCAACTTGTTGAAATTGGAGACGAAACCAACACAATTTAAAAATAAAAATGCAAAATAAATTAAAGAATGGTAAGTACTAAAGTTTACAATACAACTGTTAAAATAAAAAATAAAAAATACTTACTCGTGATAGAATCTTGATTGCAAGAGGTTGGAGGAACAAATAATATTGCTCATGGAGGTAACACTATGTATGAGCATCTACAATGTGTTGGGTCTTGAAGAGCACAAATACTATGATCTCGTCATGAGATGAACATGCCAAACTCTTTCCTAACATTTTCCACCACTTTTGGATCTGAGAAGAGTCTCCTTGTACCCATTAGCAACTTCACTATCTCTATATGGTGGAGTTCTCCTTGGCAAAGCAAATATCTATGTGCTATAGTATTTGGGAGATAATGCATATTCAAGGAGATGCAATAGTGTGTTCATCTTGTTCCAATGGTGATGAATGATTTTTTCCACACTTTGAAAAACATTTCTTTGGGGTCATTCACTTTTGTGCTATTATGACTTTTATTTTTTCTATCATGGAGTCAATGCCATCATAGATTTACCCCAAAGATGGTTGATCTGTATTAGCAAACCTGATCATACTCATGATAGACTCGGTGAAACTCAAGACAGTCTATACGAGTCCACCAATCGTCATCTAGGATCAATGACTTGACCTTTTGGGCCCTTTTTGAATTTGATTGCTTCCAAATATTCCATTGGTTGCTAATAACCATGGCACCCAATGCCTCTTGCACCTTCACAAGTCATCTCAAATTGATCGTGTGTGATGCAAATTGGGTCTCAACAACCTAGGATCATGTAAAAATAAATTAATAACACATTACAATATATTATATAAGTAAACATGGCATAAATAAAATTAAAAAATAAATCAAATAATAAAATTAAATTTACCTTCAACAATTCCATCTTCGAGAAAGTCTTGAAAGTGCCTTATGACATATGGTGGCTTGTCACAAACATTTGGATCTCTTCACCCTTCTTGGTATATAGCTTTCACCCACTCTATTTGAGTGCCAGTTTCTTGCATCACCAAGTTAAGGGAGTGTACAGTTCATAGTGTCCAAAAAATGTGTTCATACCTTTCCTCAACCAAAGCACTTGCAGCCATGCAGTTTTCTGCATTGTCCATAATGATTTGGACAACATTTTTAGGACCCACCATCTTTATGGACTCAATGAGGATTTTAGAAATGAATTCTGTATCGTTGATTTTCTTGTCACAATCAACCGCCTTCAAAAAGATTACCCCTTTGGGACATTGCAATAACATTTATTAAAGGTCAGTTTTTGCAATCTTTCCATCCATACGAAACAATAGACACTCTTGTTTCAATCCAAGAATCCCTATTTGGTTTGAGTGATGTCTACAATTTTTTTTCCTCTTGCCAATAAGGTGGTGCACACCTTTTCATACCTAGGACCTATGAGGCCAGAAGGTGCACAATTGATTGCCTACACCATTTCCGGCCAATATGGTGATCTCACCAAGTTGAAAGAAGATCATTGGCATAATGCAATGAAGAAATTTTTCCTTTGCAATGTCTCTTGCTTCATTTTGAAATACTTTATCCAATGGGGCTCTTTCGCAGGAAGGAGTGGGATCTTCTACTTGGATAGAGGATGTCTCCAAGAAAGGATGTTGAGAGGCCATTACTGAATTTGTAAGTAAACTTATTGATGTTCTCTTTGCTAAAGGATGAGATCTTAATTTTGCCCTTTCACTCGCAACATCAACTTCTTGTTCTCTAATGAATTCCATAATCTTTTCTTTTGACAATCCCTTTTTATTTCACCCTTCACATATTCTAATCCCTTTCCCACTTTGTGCACATAAGTGAGATTTCACTTGACTATACGAGCTTTTAAATTGGATTCCACTCACTACAATCCCAAATGAATGCCCCACCTCTAAGAAGTTGTTCAAGCATCTTAACATAATTCCATAAAGGAGATGCTTGATCAATTTTAAATGTTTTGTTTGCATCAATACCCATTGAACTTGAACTAGTGGCCATTCCAAATAGATTGCAATTTGATTTTGTTGTTATAAGAAATTATAAAATTCTAAATAAATAAATAAGTACAATGCTACAATATGTATAAACCAGTGTTCCATGGGGACTCCTCCCCCCACCCCGAATCCCTACATTGCCAGGATGGGGATGTCCTTGAGACATGGGGATGAGTTGGGGATGTCCCTCCGCCACACCTCCACCATCGCTGGGGACGCCGAGGAGATGCTGAGGACATTGAGACGTCTCGGGGATGCCCAGGCATCCCAAAAAGTGTATTTTAATTATTTTTATAAATTGATATTTCGTGCCTAGGGACGAGCCCTAATGGCAATTGGGCCCCCTCCATGCCCTCTAAGCTTTAGAAAACACTCCCAAATCCTAAAATGATGTTTGCCATGAAGGTTTGTGTGGCTTTGAAGGTCTTAATTTGGGTCTAATTGTGATGCAAAATGATGTGTGCTATGAAGGCTGCCCCTCAACCCCATTTGGGGCATTGCACCCAAATTCCCATTGAATTCATTTCATTTGCCATGTACTCTCCAAGTCCAAGTTTCCATGTTCGCCTACAAGTCTTCATCTATAATATCATCACGATCATCCAATTAGACAATCTTCCTTGATGCTTACATTCAAGTTCGACTAATTGACATTCTAATGTTTTTTTATTTTTATGGTGGTTCTGTTAAGTAGTATTTATAGTATTTTAAATTTTAATTAGTAATTTGCCAAAGTTTCATTTGTAAATTCAACATTGTAATTCTTATACATCTTTTTATAACTATTTTTTCGAGTACTATATGTATATCAACTTCGCCCCCCTACTGTCCCCAAACTTAGGCCCTTGGTCTCTCGGTCCCTGAAACATGTCCCCGTGTGTTCCCGTTAGGAAACTCCATGGAACACCGGTATAAACTACATAAAACAAACACCAAAAAACATTATAACAAATAGTGAAACTTTTTTATTTTCTAAAAAAAACTCGAATTTTTTCATCAAAAACATAAAATTCTTTTTGTTAAAAAACTGAAGAATTTATTAAAATGGTTATCTTAGATGATTAGATATCCTTTGTGTGAGTTATCTTTGCTCCTTTGGCACTTTGTGATCGATTTCCTTCGAAAAAACCAGCTACCCTTCAAAATGCAAAAATGGCTGAGCAATGTGTTTTAGGAGAGAAATGAAGCTTGATAGAGAAAAAAATGGCTTTAGAGGGCATCTTAGTGTTCGCAATGCACTTTTTGCATATTAAAAAATGTTTTTTTTTTTAATTGTTTTTAGCACCCACAAGGTGTTGGCACTTGGGAATGCCTAGGAGCACTTGGGAGCGTCCAGGGAGCACCTTGGATGCTTCGGGTTCCCTATGAGTTTGCTATCGTGTGCCCACAACGAACCTGGAGCATCTAGGGCATTCCCTGGACACTCTCAGGTGTTGTCACAGGAGTTCTTGTACCCAAATGCTCTTGGAGTAGGCATGGGCGTAGCATATTCATCATAGGAGATTGGAAGGCCAAGAAATCCATTCTTCAAGCAACTAATCTAATGTAGTCTAGATTTGAAGAATAGTTATATTGACACAAACATGATAAGATAGGATTGTGTTTTGCAAGAGAATAGGTCATGTACCCACAAGGAACTCAGGGCATCCGAGGTGCTCCTTGGACGCTCTCGAGCGCTTTCTCAATCCTAGATGCTCTCGAAGCGGGCACAAGAAATGAATACAATGAACTCGGTAAGGTAGCATATTCATTATAGGAGATTGGAAGGCCAAGCAATCCAGACTTAAAGCAACTAATCTAATCTAGTCCAGATTTGAAGAATAGTTCTATTGACACATACATGCTAAGATAGGACTGTGTGTTGCAAGAGGATAATGAATGGGATGCCTTAAAAACTTATGAAGTTGTTTATAAACAGGCATAGCAAGGAATGTGAGCTTGCTGGGTGAGATTGTAAGGACTAGTGAGAATAAAGAAGTGTTGAAGATGCATGGGACTCTTAATAATTTATATGTAATTGTTTATTTTTTGTAAGAAATGAAAATGAAAAAATTGCCACTTATGATAGGGTGGAACCACAATGACAAAAGAATAATTGCCATGGTAATTGCACTTTTGTCATGGGGCTTTGTGGAACCAACTTGATGATATTTCTGTTTCCAAGGAAAAGAGGTAGAAAAATTTCAAAGCATAGAGGAAGCATGGAAAGGGACATTAAAAAGAGTTGAAGACAAACTAAGAAGACACAAAACTATGCTAAAAGAAATTAGAAGATGGTGAAGATTTGTGTTTTGACTACTGGGAGGTGAATGAGCCATAAACAAGTAAATTTGGCACTACAACATTTTTGAGGTGGAAAGAGGGAGCTTATGAACTATCGAGCTAACTATTACTTTTAGTCTATCCCATATTTCGGGGGTATTAAACATCCTTGGATGTGCTTGGTCCACATGTAGATGGTGAAAGGTGAGCAAAATCTCATCTATCGCCATATGCCACTACTAGTATGCACCAGTTTTCTCATAGACATGCTAGGTTTTGTGGATCTACATTTACGTAATGTCCAAGGTCATCATGTGGGCAAAGTAAAGCATAAATTCTGTTCTCTCTACCACTAGGGATTTGTTTTCATTGGGTGGCAGCGAGGCTTGAGGGGAAAAACCTTGCTTCTTCCTAGGTTTGTTCAATTATTGACATTATCATATCTTCTATTTGATCTATTGTGGCTGGTCTTCTTTGACTTTGATTGGTGGTATAAATGTGTGACAGCATTGGTTTCTAGCCACAAGCCTCTTTGTTTCCCTTTAGGGGTCACCCCCTCAAGATATTTGTGTTTATATTTGAAGATTATGGTTGGATGATAGCCGCTTTTTGTTTGTCTCCTTTTGTTATGCTATCATTTTTCATTGTTTTAGTTCTTAGTCTCCTTTTGTATTTTGAGGGTTCTTTTTGCCTTAGTACTTCTTGTATTGTTAATGGATGTATTTTCAAGCCCCATTGATCATATTTGGTCGTTCATGGAAAATAATTTAAGTGCATTCTTTCTATAGATGACAATGTAATTTTGTATCATGGTATGGGATGAAAAATATTTTTGGGTGTTAATGCAGAAAGGAAAATAAAAAATATAACATTTATGTTAACTTTAAGTAGACCATTTGCCATCTACCGGTTTCATAAGTACATATGCTATCATTTTTTATTTGTTTTAGTTCTTAGTCTCCTTTTCTATTTTGAGGATTTTTTTTCCTTATTACTTTTTTTATTGTCAATGGATGTATTTTTAAGCCCCATTGACCTAATTTGGTTGTTCATGGAAAATAATTGAAGTGCATTCTTTCTATAGATGATAATGTAATTTTGTATCATGGTATGGGATGAAAAATAGTTCTGGGTGTTAATGCAGAAACGGAAATAAAAAATATAACATTTATTTAAACTTTAAGTAGATCATTTGCCATATACCGGCTTCATAAGCAGATAAGCTCAAGTATTAAGAGCAGTCTTCATAGTACATGGTTTAGCTGTAACATATGTGGAATCTCACGTTTCTCACAATTAATGGTTTAACATGACCAATCTAATTACCAGAAGTAGGTTTTTTTCTTTATTCTAAACATACGTGTATAAATGTGGGTGAGAATTGTAAATATTTGATCTTTTAAATGAAATATTCATAGAATAATAATAATAATATATATAGATTTAATGTATTTGTGATATTTCTGTATACTGTAAAAAATTATTTACATATACAGATATAGATAAGTAGAAATATGCATGCATGGATACATACGTACATGTATACATATGACGAAGTATATATATATTCTAAGGCGATGCAAGAAAAACTGCTAAGAGCATGTCATTACTGTTTCAAAATTTGATTATTTATACCACTAGACTTATATTTGGTCTAACGTACATACACACAAACACAAACGTAGAGAGAGGAGACATATACACACAAACACACATATATATACACCCATATACATGTACATATACATATATGTATGTGTCAATATACATATATACATATATAGCTACGTACGTACGTACATACATACATACATACATACATGTGTGTGTGTATCTATACATATGTATGTATGTATATCTATATAAATGTATATATGTGTATGTATATGTATATATATACCAAAGTAAATATATTTCCAACGTAATGCATGCACACACATGCACCACGTGCACATGCCCTTGTGCCCATGCATGCATGAACATCGAAGTAGATATATTCAAGGCAATGTAAAAAAACTGCCAAGTGGATGTCATTAGTTTTTCAAAATTTTATTGTTTATTCCACTATACTTATATCCGGTCTCACACACACATATTTATATATGACAAAGTAGCTATATTTCCAAGGCAATACAAGAAAAACTGCCAAGAGGATGACATTACTTTTTCAAATTTTGATTATTTATTCTACTATACTTGTATGTGTCATGTTATAATAAATTAGAAATGATCATATTTATGAAGTCAATTAAACAAGATTGTATTAAGTAGGCTTGTTTCTAACGGCAATGCAAAGTCAACCTCCAAAATTGCTGCTTGTTTTTGAAATTGATGATTTCAACTTGAATATGTTATTATGTTCTATATATAGAACAAAATAGATATCTTTTCAAGGCAATGCAAGAAAAGTTGCTAAGAGAATATCTTTACTTTTTTCATAAATTAACTATTAATTCCAATACAATCATATCCGGTCGTATTATAATACATTAGAAATGTTCATATCAAAGTTAACAAAATAAAAGTAGGCTCGTTTCAATGGCAATGCAAATACAACCTCCAAAATTGCTACTCTTTTTTAAAAATTGACTATTCCATTTGAATGTGTTACAAGTTTAAATGGTATTTATACTTGGTTTATGGCTTCAGGTGAGTTTGAGACCATCGTTGTTCACAAAACTGCTTTACCGGCTCTGCTAACAAAGAATATTTCTAGTATGAACCCTACAACCACATCTGTGAATGCTGAAACATCTAAGTTGGATACTTCATTGGCTAGTTCTAAAGCAAGGTACGTTGTTACAGTTTTCTGAAGTATTTTGGATTCTTAATGTGAGATTTTTTTGTAGATATATTACATTTCCACTGAGTAAGAAAATTCATGTTGTATTTTCTTTCCTCTCTGGGAAAACAAAGTAATGGTTTATTAATAGCATGAGAGGTTTGTATGGTTTGGGCTGTGTGCTTAGAACATTGTGGTGTTAGTCCATTGTCTTGCACTGCATACGGCAGGCTGTGTTACTGAAGGCAGCTTAGCTGTCTAGTAATTGCCATGGCATGCACATTAAATGCTGAGATATAAATTATAACTTATAAGGCATACAAATCATATCAAGGTTTTTAAATTAAGATAAACTAGGAAAGCAGGATAGTACGTAAATAGAGTTAAAAAGTTAAAAATGAAAACAGATATATGTAAAAGAAAGATTATATTGAAAAATGCTTGAGAGTGGTTTAAAACAGTTCAGAAAAAAAATGTAAAAATGAATATTTAAAGAAAGTAAAGAGGAAAATTAAATGAAGGGAAGTTTGGGGAAAAAAGTGATGCATAATTTAGGAAAAAACATTTTAAATTTTTTTATTATTTGGGAAAATCCGAAAATCTATTAAATGAAACAGATAGAGAAATGCAATAGAGTGAGAATTCCAAAAGGTTAAAAAAGTCAATTGGAGCAGGATGGAAAGCTCGCCAATGCTCACCTTTCGACAGTATCTCAATAGTTTCTATGGAAAATTTGTCAAGTACAAGGACCATATGAACAATGAGATCAAACAAATCTAAGGATTGTTCACTATCTTGAGGTTTTAAATAACAACCAAATAAAAAATGTGACATGTGATGCTGAGGGAAAACTGGAAGAAAATATTAAAAACTAAAGAAAGTTCTGTAAGCTTTAGCGAACTGAAATGGCAGCAACTTTCGGGTGATGTAGCCCCACAAATAAAGAGTTCTTTTAGCATACATTTGAAATAAATGAAGAATTGTGAGTATTGCAGTCCTTATGGTCAGAAAATAAATGTCAAAATTGATATTCTTAAGAACAACACTAATCATCAAAAAATTAGAGCTCAACAACTTTAATCAACTAGTTTTGGCAGATACTACTACAGAAAAGACAAATAAGAATCTCATAAAGAAATCATAAGAAAGTATACTTTCATGAAGGTGAACACTGAGAGTTTAAAAAGGAAGTATGATAATTCAGAAAATGGTGATAGTGCGAGTTTAATCACTTCTGAGCCTAATAAGTATCAGTCAGCCTAGGAAGGACTCCACAATGAGTGTCTGTAGCTGCTATAACAGGGACCATTTTTTTATCAGACTCATGAAATTCAAGGTTATATCAAGAAGAAGAAAATTATGGTCATTGACTCTGGCAGTACTAAACGTTGTCATTTGGAACACTTGGTTTACTTGTTTATCCCTTAAAAGGATTTTTATATCATGGTCCTTCATTGTGCCATCAAAGCTAATTGTAACGACCCCATCCTTGGGTAATTAAATTTTTTCCAACATTTCATTTCAAACATATAAAAGTAACAAGTAACAAAGATATCGCAATACAATTCTTCTTTTCTTCATTGATAAATACATGCAAGTTACAATATATATTTCCACATGAATTCCATTTTCATTGCAAATACAAATCAGAGTACAAAAGTAAAACAATTACATACATAGCTCATAAGATTTTGCACAAATAGTAGTAAGACGGTCCAGGTTCCCTTCCTTTCAAATCTTGGTGTATCTGTCGCCTGCTGTGGAGGAGAAACATCACTCAGGTGCTTTTCCGCCAACCACGGACTATTAATGCGGTCCCCCGCACATCTATCATTCGATAGATGGCCCTCCCCTCGAACAAAGAGATTGGTAGAGTATCCGGCTGCGACAACCCAACTGAGCATAGTGTTGTGTCCTATACATCTAGAACTTGCTATTTCACAATCCCGAACTAGCATGAAGGATCACAATGACTTGACAGTGTAGTCTCAACTATCTCACATCTAAGTGGATGTCGTACATTCCACTACTTTGGCCAAATTATTCTCATTCAGTACTTCGAATGAAGTTCATCTATCATTTACACTACTCAGGGCCGATTTGACTTAAGGCTATCTTACACTACGCATAGGTATCGTCCTTTACTTTTGGATAATATTTTATCCCAGACTAACCTACAACATGTTAATCTACTAAGTAATTACACAAGATAGGTATATCCTGTTTCAGATAACCTACCTTTAAACAATCTACTTCAAATAGTTACATAAGAGAGGTATATCTTGTTTCAGACAACCTACCTTCAAACAATCTACTTAGAAACGAAATAGTCTACAAGTGTCTTATGCCATTCCTCCTAATCAGGAAATCTTTATCCAAGGAGTACTTTAGCTTACCTCAGTTATCCTTATAACCTAAGCTGAAAAGACCTTACTAGACCACTAAGTTGCCTGAATATACTTTGTCTTCAGTCCTTATTTCGTACCTAGAATATGATAACTAGATTATCCTTATTCTCCATATACGGAGATCATACACACAATGTGAATAACAAATATGTTCTTTTTACTTTTTTCCTTTAAGTATATGCATTCATTAACACACTAGCAATGTGGTTGCATAATTTCGGCCTTTTACTCATTTTCTAATGGTAAATGCATCCATTATGATACCTATATGCATCCAATCAGGCACATATCTTATGTCACACAATTTCAAAAACAAATGCCAAACAATCATTTATCTAGCATATTACCTAGATTCAATGTAAGAACAAGTAAAAGAAATTCTCATGCCTGATTATGAGCTTTCCTTCAAATGAAGAGATTTTTGTCCACCTTTCAGCACCCCAACTCAAGCTTTGAAATTCGGTAGTCTCTTCTCCAGCTACTACCTTTAACACTCAACTTGTACCATGTTAATGATAGAAATTTTACTAGAAATGACCTCAAAAGATGGATGATTCAGCTTGTTGTGGGTTACAACTGTGCTGAGACAATTACAGTCTATAGGTAATTGACTGGTAACTTCTCTATTTGCAAAATAATCTTAGAATAGATAAGATTGCAGATTGTAGTTGCAGAGAACAAATTGCAATCTTGATAACTTGAAAAATTGGTGAAATGATAGGAAAAATGAGCTCCTATTTATAAAGGTCGAATTCTCATGCCATCCTACAGATTTGGCATGAGAATTGACACCACTGTCATTTTGATTATGTCAAACTCATGCTGGCAGCATATAAAATCCTTACTCAGCAAAATAAAGATGAGTCGCCCCTTTTTGAAGAAGAATAATTCAAAGACACATGAAGAAATTGCATAGAATGACACCTACAGGCATTTTCCAGCAAGGGTGCCATTTTTGCAACTTGGCAAGAGTTTAGCCATAGTGGAATGAGTCCTAGCTCAATGGCGTCCCAACTATCCTTGTTTTTAGACATTTTCGCAACCTCCAAAAGCTGTGATTTTGCTTGCTCAGACTTGGTCTTCTTCCCGTGCGCACCTTTCTTAGCTGCGCCATTTTTGTTGTTTTAAAAGTTTGGACTTTAGCACTTGGGAAATATTTCCCCCAATGTTGCTGATTCATTCTTTATAAAATTTGATTCAATATGACTTGCATACTTTGCAAATAAACTTATATGATTTAAATTGATTTCCATAGTTAAAATCGAGATAAAATAGTTTTGGTTTATTCATCGACTTTTCCATAGTTAAAATAAAGTTCTATTTAAAAGATATAATCTTCGAGACATATCGGTTCTTATTTTATTTCAAATTAATTAATATATATATATATTCTATTCTATTAATACATATATTATTATAGTTTTATTTTACTTTAATATTTATATATGTATATATATTTAAACGTTATAATTTAAATATACTTATATATACATATATATTTATTTTGGTAAAACTATATATATATATATAATATTAAATATATATATACACTTATTTAATTACATCTATACATATATACACATTTACATATTATTTGGTAAATACTTATATTGCGAGCCAGTTAGCATACTTTCAATATACCTATCAATGTGTACGTGCATATATGTATATATGTAAATTCCAAGATAATATTATAATAATATTATATTCATAGGTAATAGGTAGCGTATATATGTATATACATGCGTATAACAATTTATGCAGTCATGTCAACATATGTGTATGTATACCATGTCGACACATACGTACGTCATATCAGTTTGCCGATCATGTGTCTGTATCGCCATGTCTATATATATAGATATGTGTATATGAGGGATACATGTGTATACATATACACTCTGCCTATGCACATATAACCAAACATGTTTCTCACCCAAGGTCACAAAACAATAAGTTAGGTTTAAAAGTAACATCACTCACAAAGCACAAAGAAGTAACCCAAACTCCTAAAGCCTATGGATGACTTATCAAGACTAACCTATTGGACTCAGTTCCTCCAAACCTTTAGTGAAGTGTGTGTATGCTCAATTGATTTACTTACCGGTTATCCGACCAAGCCCCTCTCCCGAGTGATGTTTCCCCTCCACTTGGAGAAATGGTTCATGTATCTGCACCCATAGACATACAATCTCAGCAGTTACTTGTTCACAACATTAACAGTATACAAAACATCTTAAGTTAGAATATTCATTACTCCATAACTTGTATGCAACATTAAACAAGAATTACACCAATAGAAGTATCAATCAAATGAGATAATCATTTAAATAGAACACATTCATTTTGATAACAAAAACATGTTTTATTCATCTCAATGATTCAAACATTACAATCAATTGCCCTATGCAATAGTAGCTATACAATCGGGGTGTAACATACTCCCCCCCTTATGATTCATCGTCCTCGATGAACTAAGGTATTATTCAAACATAAAAATATAACTCTACATTTATTTTTCACTCCTAAAAGTTTCAAGAATGTTTGATCGGTGTAATTTGGACATCAGCTTGTCCATCATCCACAACAACAGGTATCATTTGCTGAAACATGGCTTGCTGGGTGGTAATGAGTTACCAGGAGTTTTATTAGGACATTTACTTGCGTTGTGATCCCCTTTACATATAAAACATCCAGCTCTTGGTTTTCTCAATCTTATTAGCACCTTTACTAGCCCTGCTAATGTTACCAACATTTGAATTATTTCTTTTATGATCTCCGTTGAACTCTTTTCCATTTAAGCAGGACCTTTCCCCCTTTGGTTGGACAACATTCAAAACAGGTTCCTCCTTTTTATAAGTTATCTTGTTGGACACATTCTTCTTATTTCTTTTCATAGAGATTGTAGGCGATTTTTCTTTCTCATGGCTACGTTTTCCACCTTGCCCATGAGAAGAAGTTTCTCCTTCTAGATTAATCATCCTCGTTAATAACCGATTGAGCCTTGCCTCCATACCGATGGTTCTTTGTTCATCTTCATGACTTGCACTGGGGATATTTCTCGTCCTTTCATACACTTTCACCATGTTTTAAAAGCTTGACTTAAACCTGAATTTTTAATACAAGTTAGCCTAATTAAACTTTTAACTATCTTTTGGTAAAACATATAAGCATTACATTCACAAGATTTTTCATTCAAGTTTTGGGTTTACCATTTCCACTTATTGACTAAAATAATATATTGCACATTTGCTCAACTGAATGTTTCAAAGTATGATCATGGTTTACACAACCCTATCATTTATTTGCTAAATTGAAATACCCTTTCAAGATTACTAAGCAACTACTTGTCCATGATATATTATTTAAGATCTAAATCCTGTAAGTCAAGTTTTTCAAAAAAACATTGATTTCCTTGATGAGTTTGTCCACTAGAACATTTTGTTAGTTCTATTAACATAGACATAGACATATTGATCTGTGTTATGTTCTACCATTTTCATTCTAGAATTGCAAGAGAGTTTACATGTCCTACCTATGATGACATTCGGTTTTCATTTCCAGGTATACCAGACATTACCTTGCCAAATTCCGTGCAGCCTCTTACTCTATCTTTTCCTAGGTTATAGTGGTTTCTCATCCGACATTTTCCGTTGTCGTTTCGATGTCCTAATCTTGACATTCCTCTCCTTTTTGCTTGGAGTCATAAAACTATAATGTAGGATAAGGTTTATACTAGTCATTCTTCCTAACCTTCCTACATAATCTGATTGCATAATCTTCCGCTATTCTAGGTAATATCATAATTTTTTTTTCTTTCACTTTTCCTAAGTTCTTTTCTCTTGCCATTGCAGCACAAGAACTTTTCAACCATTATCTTCTGATAAGGTTTACGTATTGTTGCGTAATGAGCTCATATGTTTCAGTGCAGAACCTGGTAGCTCTGATACCACATGTAATGACCCCATCCTTGGGTAATTAAATTTTTTCCAACATTTCATTTCAAACATATAAAAGTAACAAGTAACAAAGATATTACAATAAAATTCTTCCTTTCTTCATTGATAAATACATGCAAGTTACAATATATATTTCCACATGAATTCCATTTTCATTGCAAATATAAATCAGAGTACAAAATTAAAACAATTACATACATAGCTCGTAAGCTTTTGCATAAATAGTAGTAAGACGGTCTAGGTTCTCTTCCTTTCAAATCTTGGTGTATCCGTTGCCTGCTGTGGAGGAGAAACATCACTCGGGCGCTTTTCTGCCAACCACGGACTATTAATGTTGTCCCCCGCACATCTATCATTCGATAGATGGCCCTCCCTTCGAATGAAGTGATTGGTAGAGTATCCGGCTGCGACAACCCAACTGAACATAGTGCTGTGTCCTATACATCTAGAACTTGCTATTTCACAATTTCGAACTAGCATGAAGGATCACAATGAACTGACAGTGTAGTCTCAACTATCTCACATCTAAGTGGATGTCGTACATTCCACTACTTTGGCAAAAGTATTCTTATTCAATATTTCGAATGAAGGTCATCTATCATATACACTACTTAGTGCCGATTTGACTTAAGGCTATCTTACACTACGCATAGGTATTGTCCTTTACTTTTGGATAATCTTTTATCCCAGACTGACCTACACCATATTAATCTACTAAGTAATTACACAAGATAGGTACATTTAAACAATCTACTTCAAATAGTTACATAAGAGAGGTATATCCTGTTTCAGACAACCTACCTTCAAACAATCTACTTAGAAATGAAATAGTCTACAAGTGTCTTATGCCATTCCTCCTAATTAGGAAATCTTTATCCAAGGAGTACTTTAGCTTACCTCAATTATCCCTATAACCTAAGCTGAAAAGACCTTACTAGACCACTAAGTTGCCTGAATATACTTTGTCTTTAGTCCTTATTTCGTACCTAGAATATGATAACTAGATTATCCTTATTCTCCATATACAGAGATCATACACACAATGTGAATAACAAATATGTTCTTTTACGCTTTTCCTTTAAGTATATGCATTCATTAACACACTAGTAATGTGGTTGCATAATTACGCCCTTTTACTCATTTTCTTATGGTAAATGCATCCATTATGATACCTATATGCATCCAATCAGGCACATATCTTATGTCACACAATTTCAAAAACAAATGCCAAACAATCTTTTATCTAGCATATTACCTAGATTCAATGTAAGAACAAGTAAAAGAAATTCTCATGCCTGATAATGAGCCTTCCTTCAAATGAAGAGATTTTTGTCCACCTTTCAACACCCCAACTCAAGCTTTGAAATTCGGTAGTCTCTTCTCCAGCTACTACCTTTAACACTCAGCTTGTACCACGTTAATGACAGAATTTTTACTCAGAAATGACCTCAAAAGATGGATGATTCAGCTTGTTGTGGGTTACAACTGTGCTGAGACAATTACAGTCTATAGGTAATTGACTGGTAACTTCTCTATTTGCAAAATAATCTTAGAATAGATAAGATTGCAGATTGTAGTTGCAGAGAACAAATTGCAATCTTGATAACTTGAAAAATTGGTGAAATGATAGGAAAAGTGAGCTCCTATTTATAGAGGTCGAATTCTCATGCCATCCTACAGATTTGGCATGAGAATTGACACCACTATCATTTTGATTATGTCAAACTCATGTTGGCAGCATATAAAACCCTTACTCAGCAAAATAAAGATGAGTCACCCCTTTTTGAAGAAGAATAATTCAAAGGCACATGAAGAAATTGCATAGAATGACACCTACAGACGTTTTCCAGCAAGGGTGCCATTTTTGCAACTTGGCAAGAGTTTAGCCATAGTGGAATGGGTCCTAGCTCAATGGCGTCCCAGCTATCCTTCTTTTCAGACATTTTCACAACCTCCAGAAGCTGTGATTTTGCTTGCTCATACTTGGTCTTCTTCCAGTGCGCGCATTTCTTAGCTGCGCCATTTTTGTTTTTTTTAAAGTTTGGACTTTAGCACTTGGGAAATATTTCCCCCAATGTTGCGTGATTCATTCCTTATAAAATTTGATTCAATATGACTTGTATACTTTGCAAATAAACTTATATGATTTAAATTGATTTCCATAGTTAAAATCGATATCAAATGAATTTGGTTTATTCATCGACTTTTCCATAGTTAAAATAAAGTCTTATTTAAAAGATATAATTTTTGAGACATATCGGTTCTTATTTTATTTCAAATTAATTAATATATATATATTCTATTATATTAATACATATATTATTATAGTTTTATTTTACTTTAATATTTATATATGTATATATATTTAAACGTTATAATTTAAATATACTTATATATACATATATATTTATTTCGGTAAAACTATAATAATATATATATATATATATATATATACTTATTTAATTACATTTATACATATATACACATTTACATATTATTTGGTAAGTACATATATTGCGAGCCAGTCAACATACTTTCAATATACCTATCAATGTATACGTGCATATATGTATATATGTAAATTCCAAGATAATATTATATTCACAGATAATAGGTAGCGTATATATGTATATACATGCGTATAATCATTTATACAGTCATGTACACATATGTGTATGTATACCATGTCGACACATACGTATGACATATCAGTTTGCCGATCATATGTTTGTATCGCCATGTCTATACATATAGATACGTGCATAGTTGAAAAACTCGGACTCGGCAATAACTTGGCAGACCCAAATTTTTAAAAAACTCGGGACTCGGCAAATTTATCGAACATTTGAAAATACATAATTTTGTAAAATATTCTTTAAAAACACATATATCAACTGAATTTTTAGAACATATTATTGAATTCATGATATATAAATAAAAAATAGAGTCTAATACATATCAATCATCAATGTATCAACTGATTTCATCATATATAAATCAAAATTAGAGTTTAAAACCTTAATAGATATCAATCATCAATGTATCAACTGAGAGTTTAAAACCTTAATAGATATCAATCATCAATGTATCATAGACCAAAAAACAAGTTCGACTTCTCAATGCATATCAACGTTAAGTTTCAGTATCAATAAAAATTATCTATCCTAAATTTCTTCTACGGCTGAAACTCAATTGCTTTTGTCGCTGTTGTGTGGGTGGTGTTGAAGTAGATGGTATAGTTGCAGTGTTCTCAATAGGATCCTCAACAGGTGCGCCAACAGGTGCCTCATCCATAGGGATAGGATCAAGATGTCTGTGTGAAGAAACCTCTGCTGACTGACCAAGCTCGCCTTCTTCCTCCTCATATGCTGCCACCTCTGCTTCCCATTCAGCTCCCTCTACCTCCCTCTCCATCTCAACGAACTCATCATCACTTATCCATGGTTCCACATCGACCTCATCAGGCTCAGCAATCCAATCTGAGAATGGATCAATGTCATCAAGGTCAAGTGCTTCATGTGAAATCTGCCCTTGTACCTTCTTCTCATGCAACCGAAGGTTGTATCGAACGTAGACAAGGTCATTCAAGCGCTTTTGAGTCAACCGATTGCACTTCTTCGTGTGAATGGCCTCAAAGACACTCCAGTTGCGCTCACAGCCAGATGCACTACAAGGCTGAGATAAAATACGAATGGTAACCTTTCAAAGATTAGGCGTTGTGGCACCATAATCTTCCCACCACAAATCTGCAAGGATAAAAATTGTCATTTATAACTTAGTAAGGATTTAATAAACTTAAACATTAACATAAATAGTAAAACAATATTAAACACATGATTTTGTTACCTGGTTGTAGAGTGTCTCTCCTATGAATGCAATCTTTGGAAGAAAACAATGGCCCGTCGGCCCTCTTTTAGCTCTGTATCTCATCAAGTATGAGATCTCGAAGCTCATCATTACTAACCAATCTCTCAATACATATGTTGAGGCCAACAAGAACCTCTGCATCTTCTTTGAAAGTAGGAGAGAAATAAAACTTGGGGTTCAAAAAGTGGGCAGCAACATGAATATGTTGGTGGAGTTGTCGGTTCCACCTCCGATCTATTATGCGCCATATGGGTTCATATTTGGTCTTGTTTGACCCATATAAATGCTGAATTGCCTCTTTGGCCTTATCCATGGCCTCATATAGATACCCCATGGGGCTTTTATCCCCATCCACCAATCGTAGAACTCTAACCAACGGTTCTGACACCTAAAATATAAAAAAATTAACAAAATCAGCAAGTTGTAATATTAGAAAGCAAAAAACTAAATCATCAATCAAAGTTTGAAAACTTACATTGATGATTTCCTCCATTTGTTTGGCAAATCTATCATCAAAAATGGTCTTCTTGACTTTATTTGCTTCAGGCTTCTTGGAATAAGGACTCTCCAACCATTTTTCACTCACAAACATGCGCTTGAGGTTGGGCAATGTAGCTAAAATACTCTGCAAGGTGAGGAAATTGGTGGCAAAGCGTGTGACTCCTGATCGCACGAGATCCTTACCATCAGTGTGCTCTCTCATAAGACTTAGGACCCATGTGTGATTGTAGATGAACTTTGTGATATTCCTTCCATCTTCAACCACATTCTTCACCCAACTTAGTTTCCCTATGTCCTGAAGGAGCAAGTCAAGACAGTGGGCAGCACAAGGGCTCCAAAATAATGTGGGATGCCTTGCCATTAGAAGCTTACCGGCTGCCACATATGCAGCTGCATTGTCGGTCACAAATTGAATTACATTTTGAACTCCTACTTCCATCACCACCTCATCCAACATGTTGCACAAGGTTTCTGCATTTTTTGTTTCACTGGAGGCATCAACTGATTTTAGAAATACCAATTGTTCCCTTGAAGCCACTAGAAAGTTGATGAGTGTCCTATTTCTGCCATCCATCCACCCATTAGATATAATGGTGCAGCCATTTTTTTCCCAATTTCTCTTTTGTTCCTCCACTAGTTTGTGTGTGTTTTGGACCTCATTCTGCAATAATGGCCCACTCAACTCATAACGACTTGAGGCCTTGAACCCCTTACCTGCCACGGTCAATGCAGTGACCAATCCTTCCCAATAAGGACTAGAAGCAACATTGAACGGAATATTGTTGTAGTACCAAAATTTAGCACATGCAAACTTTGCCTCATTTTGCAACTCTTTATTCCAAGTAGTACCTTCCAATGAAGGTTGTGCACTAGGAGTATTTCGCGGAACAAAAAAACTAGAATTGAGGCTGCCCACACTTCCAGTTCCTGATCCTCGTATTCATGGCCCAAGAGTAGAAGAGCCTCCCATAGCCCTCTGTGACCCTGTAGAACTAAAATCTGCATATGGGGCTGCCATTGCCTCTGCTGTTCTCTTTTTATTTTCCTTCCTTTGGTCAAATGCTGCAAGGAGTGCTTTGGCTTCCATCTCAACCTCTTCAGGTGCATTTTTACATGGTCTAACATCTCGGCAAGGGATTCGTGCAAGGTGGTATTTCAATCGGTTTATGCCACCAAAAAGAGACTCTATGCAATGGTTGCAAATAACCTCTCCTTGTGCTGCACCCAGTGTTCCATGTTTCTAGCAAGGATCTTTTGGTTTGCCACCACTCTTTTTACTTTTTGAAGCCATATTCTTTTAGCAGATTACGAACGAGAACCTAGCAAAAACAATAAAAAATGAAATTAATTAGTTTCAAAACATTTTCAAAACAAATTTCAAAGAACTTTTGAAGTTACTTCAAGAGTCCAAACAAACTAAATTACTGTATTGATGTCAAGGGATGAACAAAAACAAAAGGATAAGAGTTAAGACAACATGTATTCATAATTCAGGGTCATAAATAGGTTTTTTTAAAAGAAGTCTTAATTATTAATTATTGATCTATTCTTTCAAAAGCAAATACTAGTTAGAGTCTCGACTATTAGTTATTACTACTCAAAACTAAATATATAAATATTTTTAAATATAAAATATATAAAAATTGAAATAACTATATAAAATAAATAAATAAAAATATAAAATAATAAATATAAATTACATATTTATAAATGTATAATATATATTATTACATATTTTTAAATATATAATTAATAATATAAATATTTATTATATAAATATAAATAAATAAATATAAATATATATTACATATCTATAAATGTATAATATATAATAATATATTATTACATATTTATAAATATATAATTAATAATATAAATATTTATTATATTAATACAAAATAAATGTATAAATATAATATTATATGAATATCTTTATTTATAATTTTATATATAAGATAATAAATATTTATTATTTTATATTTATATATATTATATGGTACTATGTGATTACATATAAATATGAAATATCAATAAATAAATATATTCTATAGTACTATACATTAAAATAATGAAAATAAAATAAAATAAACAATTACAAAAACCAGAATGAACGCACGGTGAACATGAACAAAGGCAAAGCCGCAAAAATAATGCAAAGAACATAGGAAAAATCGGAGAAAATCAATTAACAGGTGATTTTTATTTCTGAACAATGACGTCAATCAACAAGGAAGGTTTTGAATGAAATAAAAACCTGAAAAATTGAGCCAAAAACCAGCGAAATCACGTGCGTCCTCCCGTGCCCTAGCCGTGTCGCGTCTTTCTCAGAATGCCCGAAATCGACTGAAAAGGGTTTCAAATAAAATGATAGCTAATGTTTTTTTTCTTTGGCTATCTTTTATACCTCATAAAAAACGATTTTTTGCCTTGAATCGCGCGCATTTTTGCGTGATATACAGAAAAAAGCACAACAATTTTTTGGAAAAAAACGCCTACATGTATTTAGGCGATTAAATCGCCCTCCACTTTTGCATGCGATTACTCGTGCTTTTGGCGATTTCCCTACGCGTTTTTCATTCTTGGATACGTGTATATGAGGGATACATGGGTATACATATACACTCTGCCTATGCACATATAACCAAACATGTTTCTCACCTAAGGTCACAAAACAATAAATCAGGTTTAAAAGTAACATCACTCGCAAAGCACAAAGAAGTAACCCAAACTCCTAAAGCCTATGGATGACTTATCAAGACCAACCTATTTGACTCAGTTCCTCCAAACCTTTAGTGAAGTGTGTGTATGCTCAATCGATTTACTTTACCTGTTATCCGACCAAGCCCCTCTCCTGAGTGATGTTTCCCCTCCGCATGGAGGAATGGTTCATGTACCTGCACCCATAGACATACAATCTCGGCAGTTACTTGTTCACAACATTAACAGTATACAAAACATCTTAAGTTAGAATATTCATTACTCCATAACTTGTATGCAACATTAAACAAGAATTACACCAATAGAAGTATCAATCAAATGAGACAATCATTTAAATAGAACACATTCATTTTGATAACAAAAACATGTTTTATTCATCTCAATGATTTAAACATTACAATCAATTGCCCTATGCAATAGTAGCTATACAATGGGGGTGTAACACTAATCAAGGGAAATGTTATAAGGTCAAATCGATCATGCATGATTATACAGTTAAGAAAAAATTCTAATTCTTACCCATGGCAAGAGTTGATATGGTCCTGGGTGATGATTATATTGGAAATATTATCATTGATGTCAAAGGGGCATGGATAGTTTTGCAGTTTTACCCCGAGTTTCTGGGACAGGCCCAACAAGGGACGACGAAACGAGTCCCCAAGTTTCTGATTTTTGAGGCCAAATTTGGGGATGGCGGGGGTACGACTATATAAAATATAGGGAAATTTTAAATATTCATATTGTAACATGGATAAGGCATGCATAATATACATTATAGAACCTTAACATATAACATTTGTGTTCAACATTATTTCAATACTCAATACACATTCAAAATTTAAAATTAACATACATGAATCATGAAACAACCTCCAAATTATAATTTATAAACCTATTTCAAAATGCCCAAAGGGTACATTGCTGCCATATAGTTTTAAAGCTTGCTATGAAAATCAAAATATAATATCGTATGTCAATAATGAATAAACAAAGAGCACTGCTGCCCCTGATCATCTCCCATAACCGCATCAAAATCAGAGTCATCCTCTGAGTCACTGCCACTGCCATGGTCCACCTCAGCCTCAACCAATGGAACCCCAACCAAACCCTCTGCTGTCTCCTCCTCATCTACCTGGGCCACGTCCTTGAGATCAATATCCCACCGTAGAGTTAGAGTTTGTTGATACTTTGGAGTCTGCCGATCCTGAAGGCGAAGAGTAGGATTGCATTCATGTAAGATCATTGCATTTAAAATTTCATATTAAGACATTGACATGGACAACAATTCTCTATTTTCATTTTGTTCTCCTTGTGACAAATTCCAACAAATGTAAATACTAAATAATAATTGAATTGGGACATCGATGACTTATCGTACCTCTGGACTGAGGATGGACAAATGTTACTCATGTTGAGTTTTCTGTCATGTTATTGTTATTTGGAGTGGTACTAAATTGGACTTAAAAAAATCAATGGCTTTCTTCCATGTGGGTTTTTTCTATTTGTAAATTTATACAAAGTTGAGTCACTTCAGACACACTGGTGTATGACTTGACCATGGAAGCTGGCATGATAACCAATGGTTTAGTGTTTTTGATCATGTATTTTTTAATGTATTAAATGAGTTTGATGACATTCCTACCAGGGCTGAGATGACAGAGGTTGGATCTCAGGGAGCCTCATCAATCTTGGGGATGGTATTAGGAGCTTCACATGATTTAGATGCTTCAATTTCTCCCAGTCCTTCACCAGGTCCACATTCTCATGGAAAGACCCTTCCTAGAAAGAAGCAAGGAGATGATAGTGAAGCTCAGCCAAGTCCTAGTATAGTTGGAGGCACACTAAAGAATGCTGCCACAGTTGGTCGCCAAGGTTTTGCTCTTCAAGACAAGGTATTTTCTTCTTCTAGGCTTTTAGTAACTATAACCAAAGTGTGTTACTTGTGAAAAGATGTTGAGTATACCTTTATTGGAGTTTTATGTTCTTATTGTTGGATTCTATTTTTTGCATTTTTTTGCATCACATCAGTTCAAGATTTCCATGCCTGATGCATTTTTTCTTTTATTGTTAACTTTCATTTCTCCCATAATGAGATTTATAAATTTTAACGTTTGTGCAGCTGTCATCTATATATGCTGCTGGTAATACAGTGCCAATCCCATTTTTGAAAGCTACAGATATATCTCCCATTGCGTTGATATCAGATAATATATATGGTGAAGGGGAACCAGACCACAGTGGTGCTATTGCATTGGAAGCAATTCAGGAGCTCTACAATGGTGTAAGCCTTGGTGATGGACAACTGTGGAGAGGAAGAAAGCCTCCAAATAGTGAGGTATGATGCTTCTGATCTTCTACTTAAATAATTGCTTATTGTCACTGTTTTAGCTCCATTTCCGGGCTGTTTTTCAGGCAAAGAACTTATACTGCCATCGTGTTGTATGATTTGTGACTTTTTAAATTAATCTTCCAAAACCTTATGCTAATCACATTTCTTTTTTTCTTCTCATGTTCAGAACTGATTTGTAAACGGGTTTTACTCACATCAATGAATTTGGTGTTATCTATGAGTGTCTACAGATGCCTCTTCCTCCAAGTGTGTGCCAAAGACTTGCTACAAGTACAACATTGCTAAATCTTGCAAGAGCTCTGGCCTATCATAAAATGTAAGTTAGGTGTAATTTTAAGAAACAATACATTTTAGAAGTTCAGAAATAATGACATATTTTTTAATATTGAATTCTTAATTTAAATATTAGACGTAATGTTTATACATAAGGTATTAATGTAGGTGATAGTAATATCTATAAGGTTGTAATGACTTGTACATTAACTGTCTAATAATGTAACTTACTTATAAATTAACTATTACAAATAAGGTATTAATGTAAAGGTTATTAATATTTATAAGGTTGTAATGACTTATACACTAATTATATAATAACTTAACTAACAAACTTACAAAATGTAAGTTACAATCGATGTAACTTCCTCCTTATTAATAGACACAATTTGTTCTCGTTTCCCCCATTGCCCTATTAGTTATTTTCATAATATAACTTTAATCTGAAAAAAATATTCTATTTCCTTGAAATATTCTATATGTTTGATATAGAAATTTGGCAGATTATCAAAAAACAAATATTTGGTAAAAATAGGGGGAATCTGCCTGATCAAATGTTTTGAAATTGTAATTTTTTCTTTTTGTAGAAAAATGACAATAATATACCAATAGCAAAAATTAGCCACTAAAATTATCACCAAGTCAAAGCTGATTATTTTTACAATACACCTAATACATATGTTAATTTTTATTTTCTTAACTCTCCATCCATTGACATTCCATTGCTCTTAAATGTCTGATTTGCATTTCAGCCAACAATTTCTAAGTGTTTTGCAGCTTGTTTTCTACTAGATGTTCAGCTACCATATCTTGATATATTGATTTTTCTAATATGATAAATGATTTATTAAGTTTCATGATTGTCTTGTGCTTCAACTTTCAAGTTTGATGTTGCAATATTTGGATCCTAAATTTACATGTTCACAAAGTACAAGAAATTTGGGTCTCTGCACCCTGTAGGCCTGCAGATCTTGGCAACTTCACACCTAAGTTCTTGAGCTCTGCACCAGGTATTGCACACCCACACCTTGTGTGCCCCCCAACCTGCATGACCATTTAACCTTGATTTAAATACAGTTCTGAAATAATGCAACAGCAGATTGCCCCTAAAAAAATGAAGTCTTGCAGTCTTGTAAAGTAAAAAGGTTTGCCACCTTAGCTTAAAAATCTGGACAACAATGAAAAGCTTACAATTAATTTGAGAAAGGATACACCTATGACTTAGGGGTCTTTAAAAGCATTGATGACCAGCATTTTAGAAAATGCATTTTTACAAAGTTAGACATAAAGGTCAGACACGCCTCATTGATTTCACAAAGTTTGGAATTTACTTAAATGCAAATTTGGTTCCAAAGCTGGGCCTAAAGGTCAGTTGTGTCCACTTGCTGCACTTGATGCACGAGTTATGTCTATCTTTAGGCCTAAATTATGCCACCATTTCAGACCTTAGTCACCCTGAAACTCACATTTAGTACTTGTCCAGCAACAATCAGCACTGCATTTTTTTATTTTTATTTTTATTTTGACTCTAAAAAGTGTCATTCAACACCCAAACCCTAAAATGATGTGCACCATGAAGGTTTGTGTGGCTTTGATGGTCTTAATTTGGGTCTTATTGTGAATGCAAAATGATGTACACCATGAAGGTTTGTGTGGTTTTGTAGGTCTTAATTTGGGCTTGGTGGTAGGGGCTCTGCCTCAGCCCCACAAGGGGCATTGCCCCTCGACCCCGCTAGGGATGCTGCCCCCAGACCCTCGCAAGGGGTTTTGCCCCTCGATCCCATTGGGAGCATTGCCCTCAAACTCCCAATGAATTAATTTTATTTTCCAAGTACTCTCCAAGTCCAAGTTTCCAAGTTTGCCTACAAGTCTTCATCTATGTTGATTAAGATAGCATCGGTCAGATATAAATGATGATTGCATTTATGCATCATCATCATTTATATTTAATCGATCTACTCTTAAATATAAAACCTTCAAATAAGTTATTCAAATTTCATATGTTAATGATCGAAATTTGCAAATGGATAAAATCGGAATTCATATTATATGATTGCTGTTGGTTAAACACACGCATCTTAGTTATGCGTAAACCAAATGGTATCGGTTGTTAAGAGAAGCCCGCGCGCGCTCAAGGGACACGTCCTCTCATGAGACGCATCTCTCCTTGAGGCACATCTCTCATATAAATGGAACTTCATTCCCTGACTTGCAAACATCGAAATTGATAAATGTTCTGCAATCAACACATTTGATATATAAGACATAAAATCTGACGTAGAATTCTTGAACAGAATTTCAGACTTAGAATTTCATAGGTCTTTTAGGATACAACTTTGATAGGATTTGATTTGCATTATCATGGTATCAAAGCCAAGTTGAGTGAATCAAAATCAAATCTAGATATCAGATTACTTAGAAAAAATTCGTATTTTTGAGAAATCGAATTCACATCACATTCTTCATAATGTCAAGTGTGATCAGATTTGAAGATCGCCTTGAAGGAGCAAACAAGTTCACAGCATGGAAATTCAGAATCATGATGATTCTTAAAGAAAATAAGTTACTCATTTGTGAGGGAAAACAAGAGGGAACCAAAAGATGATCCAAAGAAAACTCAATGGATTGAGAACAATGAAAAGACCATGAAAATCTTAGTAGATGCAGTTAGGGACCATATAGTACCCATTCTAGCAAAACATGAAACTGCATATCTAATGTTCAAAACCCTTGAGAGCACCTATGAGATAAACAACACCAGTAGGACTCTTGCATTAAAGAGGAAAATCAACAATGTCCAAATAAACAAAGGAGAAACTATTAATGCATACTTCATGAGGATCATTGAACTAAGGGATCAATTATCTACAATTGGATATCAAATTGATAGCAAAGAGTTAACACTAATTGCACTAGGAGGCCTACCAAACTCATGGGAGTCATTTGTTCAAGGAATAAGTGCGAGATCTAAACTCCCCAAGTTTGATAGGCTAAGAACTGACTGCCTACAAGAGGAAACAAGACTCTCAACAAAAGAAAACAAACAAAAGAACATAGATGAAGACATTCATGTGCTCAACGCAACATCTAATAAAAGGGGTAAGAAAAACTCTTACGGGAAAGGATCATTTAAGAGAAAAAGAAATTCCTATGGAAAAGGATCATCCAAGAAGAGGAAAGACATCTCTCAAGTACAATGTTTTAGATGTGATCAATATGGGCACTATGCAATGAAGTGCCTTGACAGATCAAAACAACTAGCATCCTTTACTAAAGTAGGAAAGTCAAATTTAGACCATGAATCTGAGAAATTTGTATTCTATTCAGCCTTATCAAGTCAAGTATCTAACAATACCAACAACTGGGTAATTGATAGTGGTTCTTCATGGCACATCACAGGGTTTAGAGAACACTTAGACACTATGACTGAAGAGACTGATGAAGAAGTAACCATTGGGGATGATTCTGCACACCCTGTAAAGGGGGTTGGAACTTGCTCCATCAAATTGAAATCTGGTCTCTCCCTTCAACTCATTGGAGTTTTATTTGTACTTGTAATAAAGAGGAATCTAATATCCATCTCTGCTCTTGAAGACAATGGATATAGGGTTACCTTCATGGATGGGAAAGTTTTGACATGGCCTAAGAACTCAACTATAAAGAAAACTCAACCATAGGTATAAGACAAGGGTATCTTTATAAACTATGCACTGAAGTCAAGCAAGCCCTTACCCTTGATACTTCTAATTCAAATGAAATTTGGCATAGAAGATTAGGACACCTTCATTTCCGTGCCCTACCCTTTGTGGAGAAACTTGTAACAGGATTACCTAAGTTAAAACCAACTCATGAAGGAGCTTGTAAAGGTTGTGCCCTAGGAAAGAATACAAAGGGATCCTTTCAAAATAGCTTGAGTAAAACCCAAAATGTGTTAGAATTGGTTCACTCTGATTTATGTGGACCCATGTCTGTACCCTCCAAGGCAGGCTTCCTATACTGTCATATTTATAGATGACTTCTCCAGGAAGACCTGGATTTATTTTCTTAAGTGTAAAGAGTCAATTGAAATCCTTAAAAGGTTCAAGGAATTCAAAGCTCTTACTGAAAACTTCTCTGGGAAGAAAATCAAAATTTTAAGGACGGACAATGGGAAAGAATACACCTCTGAAATCTTTAAGGAATTTTGCATGAATACTGGGATTAAGAGGGAGTTTATAGTAGCCTACAACCCTCAACAAAATGGGGTTGCTGAAAGGAAAATAAGAACCATTGTAGAAGTTGCAAAAGCAATGTTACTTGACTATAATATAGAAACTTCATTCTAGGCAGAAGCCTCTAGAATTGCTGTCTACATCCAAAATAGATGTCCACATTCTCATCTACATAACAAAACTCCTGAAGAAGCATTTACTGGCCTAAAACCTGATATTAGTCACTTGAGGATTTTTGGTTGCCCTGTCTATATTCATGTGCCCAAAGAGAAGAGATTCAAACTAGAACCTTCCGGAAAGAAAGGGGTATTTGTGGGATATAGTGAAACCTCCAAAGCCTACATGATATTCATACTCGGGCAGAAACAAATTGAATTGAGCAGAGATGTCATCTTTGAAGAAGACATTGCATTCAAAAGGGGCAAGAAGTTCAAATGAGATAGAAACTTACTCACCTAGAGTTTCAAAAGAGGATCCTACCCCTGAGATTCAGAGGGAGTATCCTGAGGAAATACCAAATAAACTTCTATCTACTTAAGATGAGAATACAAATGACAACAGTAAGAAGAGGCCACTTTGGGCTAGAAAGATGATCAAAGAAGCTGAGAATCATGCAACACCCAAAGGAACGTTTAGGGAGAGTAAAAAACCCAAACGATTCTCAAGCTATGTTGCTCTAATGAATGACATCATAAATTCAGAACCCACCAGTGTTTCAGAAGCCTTCAGACAACAAGTATGGAAGGACACTATGACGGAAGAGTATCAATCCATTCTAAAAATTATGTATGGGATATAGTGCCTAGACGAAGAGAGAAATCTGTTGTCTCTTCTAAATGGCTCTTCAAAATCAAACATGCTGCTAATAGCAGTATAAAAAAACATAAGGCACATTTTTTGGCCATAGGTTTTTCACAAAAGGAAGGCATTGATTATGAAGAAACATTTGCACCTGTTGCTTGTTACACGTCTGTGAGAGCAGTGATAGCCATTGCAGCAACTAAAGGCTGGAAGATTCATTAGATGGATGTGAAAACTGCCTTCCTAAATGGGACCATTGAAGAGGAAGTCTATCTAGAACAGCCTGAAGGTTTTGTGATACATAAACCTGACTCACATGTATGCAGACTAAAGAAAGCACTGTATGGACTTAAATAGGCTCCTAGGGCTTGGTATGAAAGAATTGACAGCTACCTCTTGGGACTAGGATTTTCCAAGAATGATGCAGACCCAAATCTTTATTTTAAGGTAATTAAAGGTGAGATGTTAATAATTATTTTATATGTTGATGACCGACTGATAACAGGAGAAGATCACCTCATTGCTCAAGGAAAGAAGGATCTAATTTCAGAATTTTACATGAAAGACTTGGGCATTTTACACTACTTCCTAGGTTTGGAAGTCTGGCAGAAATCAAATAGCATCATACTAAATCAAGGAAAGTATACTATTGATATTTTGAAGAGATTTGGAATGTTGGATTGTAGACCCATGTCTACACCTATGGATACCAACCTTCACAAACTAAAAGAAGCAGTAGCAGAATCTAAGTGTGGAGATTCCACCCTATATAGACAAATGATTGGATCATTGATGTACCTGGTTAACACTAGACCTGATATTTGCTATGCAGTGAATGCTCTAAGCCAATTCATGTGTGAGCCAAAGTAAATTCACCTTATGGTTGTGAAACATATATTGAGATATCTTCAAGGCACTATTGGATATGGTCTTCTTTACAAAAATGACCAACTAGATCTACATGGATACTCTGATTCAGATTGGGCTGGAAGTGTAACCGATCGGAAAAGCACATCAGGATGTTGCTTCAGTTTAGGATCAGCTATGATCTCTAGGATCTGCAGAAAACAGTCTTCAGTAGCACAAAGCTCAACAGAAGCTGAATACATTGCAGCCTCTATGGGGGCAAGAGAAGCAGTTTGGCTCCGAAAATTGCTTGTGGGACTCTTTGGTGAACCCTTGAATCCTACTATCATTCATTGTGATAATAAGAGTTGCATTAAGGTCTCTATAAATCCAATATTCCATGATAGATCTAAGCATATTGAGATCCCCTACCATTATGTAAGAGACATGGTAGAAAGGAATGTAATCCAGTTGGAGTATATTAGTACAAATGATCAAACAACAGACATTCTCACCAAACCTCTCTCTAGAGTCAAGGTTGAACACTTCAGGAAGAAACTTGGTATGGTTGAAATGTAATTTGACATTATGTTTGAAATTCAAATTGTTTAGAAGTTGTACTAATATATTTAAAGATGTTTAATGTGTAAACTCTTTTGTCATGTATGTAACTCCATGACCTTATGGGCCCGCTCCCCCTGTGTACATTATTGAAAAATGACGATCTTTCTAATAATGAACACTTGTATGCAACATTATAAAGTGACGACTCTACAATGATGAGTTGAACTATCATGATAGATATCATGTGACTTGATATCTGTGGACATGTCATGATAGTATCTCTTGGACACTTTGATGGATGTCATGGGACTTGATGTCATTTGAAGATCATTGTGATCCTTAAGAGATGATCATGGTGGATAATTATATATCCGTGGATATGCCATGAATTATTATGGTAGACATCATGTGACTTGATGTCAGTGCACATACCATAATGAAGATGTGTTATGAAGAATGTCATGTTACTTGACAAAATTGAGAAAACATATCATATCTTCGATATCACGTGTGAAGGTGATATCTCCACTTATTTGTTTTGAAATATCTTCCCTAGCTAAGAGGGAGTGTTGATTAAGATAGCATCGGTCAGATATAAATGATGATTGCATTTATGCATCATCATCATTTATATTTAATCGATCTACTCTTAAATATAAAACCTTCAAATAAGTTATTCAAATTTCATATGTTAATGATCGAAATTTGCAAATGGATAAAATCGAAATTCATATTATATGATTGCTGTTGGTTAAACACACATCTTAGTTATGTGTAAACCAAATGGTATCGGTTGTTAAGAGAAGCCCGCGCGCGCTCAAGGGACACGTCCCATGAGCGGACATGTCTCCACTTTGTGGAGACACGTCCTCTCATGAGATGTGTCTTTCCTTGAGGCACATCTCTCATATAAATGGAACTTCATTCCCTGATTTGCAAACATCGAAATTGATAAATGTTCTGCAATCAGCACATTTGATATATAAGACAAAATCTGATGTAGAATTCTTGAACAGAATTTCAGACTTAGAATTTCATAGGTCTTTTAGGATCCAACTTTGATAGGATTTGATTTACATTTACAATCTTTAATATCGTCATCCAATTGGACAATCTTCCCTGATGTTACTTGATGCTTACCTGCAAGGATAAATTCAGCAATGTAGTTGGTTTTAATATATTATGTATATCATGACATTCGAGTTTGACTAGTTGACATTCTACTATTTTTTATTTTTATGGTGGTTTTGTTTATTGTACAATATATGATGCTATGTGTAGTATTTTGAACTTATTTATTGTTGTAAATATGTATATATTTCTGATTTTTATATATTTTTGTATGGACGAACCCAAAACAAACCCAACCCCAACCCCAAATTCTTTTTTGACTGAACCCGCGAACTGAACCCGAACCAGCAACTTAGCTTTAGGGCATGCTTCTGTTACTTTTTCAGTTGAGGAGCAGGTGCTAGGATTTTGGTCTTGAGTTGCTCCTATAGGTGTATGGAAATTTTTAACTAATTAATAAGCATACATAAATGATATTAACATTATACTCTTCTAGTAGGGGTTTTCCATACAGTGCTATGAAGGATCAGCTAAGGCCCATTATGGGAACTATGGATGCCACCCTAGGTTTGATGTCTTGGACATCTTGGAGATCACAGGTTGGGGATGAAAAGCGCCCTCACCATTCCCTGTGCTTGTATCCAGACCCCAATAGGACGACATCTTGAGGATGTCTATCTTTTGAGGGGATGTGCTAGGATGCCTTGCCATCCCTAGGACAGCCCAAGTGGTGTGCAGGCTTTCCCACACCATGTCTCTCAGGCCATCCCAGGGACTATAGGCCATATAAATTTAAAAAACACAAAAATGAAAAAAACAAATTGTTATGAACTGGATTAAAAAGCACAAAAACGAAAAAGAAAATCCTACATTAAAATCTAATCCTAATAGCCATGCCAGTGATTAGGAGTATGCAAAGGCATTTGCATTGGACAATGAATTAAACTACCCATTCTATTGTGTTACGTGTTATTTTGTAGTATTCTACTATGTACTTTGTAACTTGAACTTGATGAATAATAAAAATATAATACTGCAGATGCATGTTGTTGATCATTGGTTAATTTATTGTCAGATTGTCAAACTTTGTATAAATTTCATTTTCTTTAACTCATGTTGCTTACATAAATGAATATTGCAACTTCCTTTCCTGGTTTTTGTAATTAAATTTGCAAATATTAATTTGTATGTATTATTTTGATAACACCTCCACACATCCTGCTCCCCTGTCCCCCACTAATTCCCAGCTGCCCCCAAAATTAAGATTTTTTTTTTTGGCTGTTCTCAAAGCCTGTTCCTGTGTTCCCTAATCCCCAAAACTTGTTAAAACACTGAGATCTGGTCATTATATTGTGGATGTGCATTAGTACTCCTAGCAAGGTACAAGAAACAATTATATTGGTATTGACACAATCCATGTCATCCTCATTAGAAACCTGTAAATTGATCAAAATCAAGAAAATGCCTTGGAGATTAATTCTTTTCTGACACGGTCTAGGACGACTTCACCAAAATATGCTCCCTATATGCTACCTCTTCAAAAGATCATCTTATGTTGTTTTCTTATCACAAGGGACCCAAATAGTGAGTGCAAGGATGAAGAGAAAAAGCGATACCAAATCTCTGTAAGAGGATATCAAGTACTATAAGTGCCTTAATGTGAAGTATGAACAACTCACCCCTGTGAGTCTATCCAAGGAAAAATAGAAAGAAGATAACTAGTCTGAAATAGAACATCATCAATGTTACTACAGCTGTCAAAGCGATCTATAACCAAGCTATTAACCTTGTAGAGGGTAATACTTCTCATAACAACAGTACCATTCTACCACCGGAGCCAGTTCAGGTCCCATAGGGCCTCACACAAGTTGCACATCTAAAAAGATCAGCTACCTCTCCTTGCCATTCTAATTTAACCTTTGAAAAATTGGCTGTCCTTTAACATGCCCGTAAGGGTGCTATGTGTAGATGATCTCTTTAAAGGGCCCACTTATGCCCATGTTTCCTAATATCTTGTGATGGAGACAATTATCACACCCTAAAATCAACCCTAATCAACTGTTTCACCTCTCCAACCTTCTCACTGGCCAGAGGCAACCCAATTCTACAGACTTGTCCATCAATATTCCAGTGGTTAACATCAGTGATAGCCTCCAGGGTCTGTTTTAATCAATGGAAATCAAGATCTCCTGTAGAAGGGTGTCACATTGCTTGTCTCACGAACAATGGAAGGGGAATCAAAACATTCTCCAAGACTGCTTCAAAAATCAAGTTGAATGCCTCATCTTCTTAAACAAGGCATTGTGAACCTGCAAAGTATGACTGGGGCAATCGAGTAATTGTTAACCACTGAAAAAGCCAGCAGGCAACTTGCTGAGATGATTCAGCAAAACAAGCAGCAGAAGTCGAGAATTACAATCAATCCAATGGGATTCTCCATTGCTAAAGTTCCCTACAGATGTGAGAAATGGCACTCTTCCCTACCCTCAGCATGGTAGTGAAGCTACCAGATGAACTAGGATCAACAAGAACCTGAAGCAAAAGCTACACATGCAGAAGATTCACTAATCCTCCATTCTACTTCCGTCTTCAAAGTTAATGTCTTATTGTAAATTCTGACGTGTACCGGCAGTTTTCTATGACCTCTTTGTTATTTTTTGTGTTCGTTGTAACAGCTGAACTATGAATAACTTTTATACTTCTCCCTTTGGCCTTGCTATGGATGCCTGAAGGGGATTTATCAAATTTTGCAATATATCCTTTATATCAATTCTTTAATCCTTAATCTTTTAGCTAAAGTCTATTATTGGAATTGTGGATGCCAACAAGGCAATAGCCTTGGAAAAGTATAAATATGGTCATTATATTTTTGAGATCAAATGGAAATAATTTACTTGAAGACCGTGATCTGATCCAAGGGATAGAAAGCTTAACTAGTGCTGTAGCTATAAGTCAAACTGTCATTCTGGTCCATTCAAGGTGAAATTTTAACTGCCCCATTTGATTGAAGTGAGCCATTCACCTACACAACCTATCAGATGCAATTTCTTTGATGAAATTATTCTCATGGTCAGAAACTTAACAAGTAGGCATAACTCTTCTGCTGTTTGTGTCAAGTATGCAACTGAGATTATGTGAAATTGCAGATAAATTGCTATTCTAGCCGAGTAATCTAAATCTATTTTACTTTATTTGTGTGAATGCTAGGTGCTACGAGGAAATGCCACTACAAGGATGGCAAGCAGCGCAAGAGCAACGGACTATTCAAAACCTCTCTGATACACTAAGAACAATATTGCGCTTATGATTGAATGTTCAGATACCGATTGACTCTTATTCTTTAACATATCTGGTGATATTTTTCACGGGAAAGTGCAAACTTTAGTTCCTGATCCAATATGGAAGTAGTCGAGTGAGCTTTTTCTGCACTGTAGTTAGAGTGTGGGATACTCTACTATATATAAAGGGCTTAGTCAGCTCGATTTGTATCTAGAATTCTGTTTAAAGCTGTGTTCAATCCTAATGCTTGTAATTTTAGCCTATTTGTGGTTTCAATTTGTATGTTAGTGTGTCCTTCAATAGACTATTATATATAAAGCTTCGTCGAGAGATGGGTGCAAGATAATGCCTGTTCTTCAGATGAATTTGCAGCCTTACATGGCCTCCCTTGTAACGTGAGCTGCAGTGTTTATATGTTCTGTGTTATTGAGGAATTTTATAGAAATCACACAGTATCGATTAAGTAATTTGGTCTTATTCGTGGCATGCAAAACAATTCTTCAGGGAAGGTTTCACTAGGGCCTAGTTTTGGATGTTGAGGACGGTAGGTTTAATGGAGTTGAATTTTTTATATTTTTCTTAATTTATTTCCATCTTTAGACAAATTACAAAATTAATATGCTCCCTGATTAATTACTATAATAACCAGTGTTCCACAGAGTTTCGGGCATGGGGACGGGGGGACGACAGGGGACGTGTTTCCGAGATGGGAGACGTGGGGCCTAAGTTTGGGGACGGCAGGGGACGGTGGCGGCGGGGGGGCAACGCTGAAATACATATAGTACTTGAAAAATTAGTTATAAAAATATGTATAACAATATAATTATATAACTTTAGAAGCCTAATGAATAAGTAAAGTTAACACTTGAAAACAAAACTTAAAACTTAAAAGTTTAAACACAATAACACATTGCAATGATATATCATTTCATTGAACTAGTGAATCACGAACATTGAAAATCAAAATGAAAATATAGACATTGGAAAATGCAACGAGAACTAGATGTTTCATAATTTGAGTTTCATAATCATGATTCATGAATCATAATTACAATCAAGTATCACTATACCATCAATGTTCAAATTTCAAACTTCAAAAATAGAGTACAAAATAGTAAATACTAATAGTAAATGGCTCCAGGCTAATTGCTTGATGCCTTTGGAAGTCTCCCAGAAGTTTCCTTGGGTGGAGGGGACGTCTGGAAGTCTCCCAGAAGCCTCCTAGTAGTTTTTCAGAAGTCTCCTAGAAGTTTCCCAGAAGTCTCCCAGAAGTTTCCCTGGAGTCTCCCATGCAAAAACGTCTCCCTCTAGGAGGAGACTTCGGGGAGGACGGCTAGGAAACGGGGGGACGGGGGGACGATGGAGGGACGTTTCCTAGGTGTCTCCTTGTCTCGGAAACGTCCCCGTCTCAGAAACAGGCACTGATAGTAAAAATTACTATCATACTAGAATCCACAATCAAGGATTGTGATGTCAGTTGATATCAACATTTATCCAACTTGCTAGATACAAAATCATCAAAAACATATTTGTTAATTAGCATTTGTGAGGATAAATCGGGTTTGAGCTATAAACCTTAATGAAGATAAAAAGCTCTATCCATTTGTAATTAATCTAAATCATTGACCCAAGGTTGCATTATTGGTCATGACTAATCTTGTCGAGCTCCAAATTGTCATGCATAGCCTTTAAGTTGCTTTGAAAATTCTTTAAAAAATTTAGGCCACATGCATATTTTTAGCAAATTTCCATATTAATTACCATTTAGATTGGACCTAACTAACAAATATATAAACACTCCCCCTTGGGTATCTAGACAAACCACTATGTTGAAGTTGTGGGGTATAATGGACTTGATTAGCTCATTCTCATGACAATAAAAAAGTTTGGTTAGAAGGGGTTTCCCTTAACATAATTCAATGCTTTAAACATGAGCAAAGTCTTAGTTGGACTATTGACACTCTCATTAGGGATTCCCTTCGCTTGATCAATACCTTTGATGATATTATTATATCTTATATATTTCGTGAGGGGAATAAGGTTGTTGATGAGTTTGCTAACGTGGGGGTAAATTGCCACTCACTCAAACAATGGGATAGGTATGACACTCTCCCATTGAGGCTCAAACCATAATTAACCATGAATGCCAACATGGATCTTAAGGGGCACAAAAGGTCATTGTTATGATGAATAAAGAAAACTTCACACTTTTTGGGTGCTTTTAACTTATTTCTTTATTCTAATCGATAGTGGTTGAGTAGAGACATTTCTTGTTTGATTGTTTCTTTTTGCTTGCACAATTGAATTAACAGAGAAGAGTTTGATATGGGCAGGGAAAGGAGTAGGGTGGAGCCCTTGTCTTGTGATGGGGTCTGCAAAAATAGCCAGGTGTGGAAGGTGGTCGAGGAAGGGGGTTTGGTTATGTATATGGAAAAATTGCATGGCCATGACTCAAAAATTACCAAATTGTTCCTCGAAGGGTGAAAAAATAGGACACTATATGCATATGGTTGGGAGATGGTGATTAACGAAGATGTGATAGCTCAAATTAATGGCCTTTCGATTCAGGGATAAATTTTTTCAAAGATGGGAAGGCTAATGATGAGGCTATAACTTAGTTCTTCAAGGGGAAGGAAAGAAGTAAATTGGTTAAGCTCTCGTTTGGGAGTTATGATCGTCACTCTATCAAGCTAATTTGGGCAAAGGTTGCAGAAGTAATTATGAGGTACTTAACTCTGGACGATAGATTTATTGCAATTTATGCCATGCATTTTATTTTGTTGAATCATTTTTGCCATAAGATGTTGGTTTCCTTCTCTTACTTTTTGTTGGCGTCTATGGACTATGCCATTAAGGAGCACTATAAAAACCCTAAGCTTCATGTGTTGCATGAAGAGTTGATTTTACTAATTATGGAAAGCACAATCCCCTAAGATTGACTCAAAGGGAAAGTTTAGTGTGAGAAAGAAACAAAAACCTTTTGTTGTTCATTACTTGGACATGAGTTTTGATATCAAGGGGGATGGAGATGATGAGTGGGCTAAAGAGGATGAGGGAGGCTTATGCAGAAATGTACTCCCAGTCGCCCTTAGATCAGGAGGATAACCCCTCAAAAGGAAGAGAATTGGTCAAAAATACCCCTAAGAAGAAAGACAAAAGGAAGATCCCTTGGTTTGAAGGTTCCTAGAGTGGTGATGATAATGAGAGGAATAAAATGAAAACTACGAGTACTCAGAGTTAGGAGATAAAGGTTGGTGATAAGATGAAAAAAGAAAGAGACAAAGGTAAAGGGAAGGAGAAGGTCACAAATAAGTAAATTAGTAATAATCCTATTGTTGAATGCACAAGACAATTGATAGGCGGGGGGGGGGGAGGGGAGGGTGGTGAATCAACTGTACCTTAAAACTTCAGAACCCTCGTTAACATTCATATCCTCATTCACTCATTAAACCCTTAAATTTGTTATGATGAATCAACATGAAAAACAAATAACAAAAATTGAAACAACTTAACACCATACACAAGAGAACTCTAGATTTACGTGGAAAACCCAAGAAGGGAAAAATCACAGTGAGGATTAGCTCACAATATAAGTAATATCAATATCAAATTCAATAGGGCTCACTATCGAAGGGCTCATTATCCAAAGAAGAAAGACTCACTGCCAAATGACACACTATCAAAATAGAAAAGATAGGGAAGGAATGTTACACAGAGAAAAGTATCTCAATGCA
This sequence comes from Sequoiadendron giganteum, assembly GCA_007115665.2. Classification (NCBI taxonomy): domain Eukaryota; kingdom Viridiplantae; phylum Streptophyta; class Pinopsida; order Cupressales; family Cupressaceae; genus Sequoiadendron; species Sequoiadendron giganteum. The sequence continues at coordinate 558,368,386 of CM021102.1, forward strand.
ACAAAGAGTCCAACACAATGACTTCAACACCTTTTTAGTCTGATTGAAGAATTGTAGCCACCTTCTGTTCGCTACGTCCAACAAACTAACACATGAAAGCTCGCACTGCACCACCCAATTTCACACTCTACAACTTTGCACTTCGCATCATTTGCATCTCACACATCTATCTTAACATTTCTCAACAACTCAACTCATACTTATACCTTCTTCAACCTTGAAACCTTCTCCAAGGTTGGCTATGTACCTCAAACGTGCAAATTCAAATTATGTCGACGCCAAAACATTCCCGTGGCAGATAAAAGTGAATGCGGACCACATCAAATCTTAGTTAGGACCCAAATAAACAACACCACACTACAACATACTTCCACAAACAATAATTATCCATCGCATGTAGTGTAAACACCAGACTGACCGTTACCTGTGCAAACACCATTAAGTACATTCTTCCTCAAATCCAAGGACGACTTGCAAACCACACACCACGTTCAAACATGATCTAGAATATTCCTCAAACACTTTGAAATCCAACAAACTCTTTTGCAACAATTTACACTTGAAGAATGTACACATCTAGTACACTCAGACAACTCTGCCAAACACTATAACTTAGAAATCCATCTTCTGAAGCACCAAACCTCAAACCCTCTTGAATGAGGTAAGCTACCAACACCATCAACACCTTCAGAATCACAAGACCTGAAACACAACTGCGGAGAAACGTGAAGCAAAAACATTTCTTCCAGACACCTCTGTAGTACACATTCACACATAGGTGAATACAACTTCTTTTGTATGATGATCTAGCACACCAACTCTTGAATACAACACATCTGAACACCTCTTAGCAACATATCTGAATCACACATGCATACCTTCAACTTAGAAGAAATGTGAAGCAAAACAAGGACATAACTCTATAACCCAGAACACCTTTGCAACACACTGTTTCCTCTTTTTATCAAATTTCCTCAAAAGCACTTGGAAATTAAGCACTCGAGACACATACTCACTATCTTCAACACTTCCATATTTATAGACAAGCTTATCAAAACAACACTAGAGATTGACACCAATAGCTTTACTAATGACAACACAATGCAACTAATCAAAGCATCAACTGCTCACTCTTGCAACAATCTCAATAGACATTAATGACAACACCAACTACTCATACTTGCAACAATCTCCTCTTTTGTCATTGATGCCAACACATGATGTGATAAACCATTGAAGACACATCAACTTTGAATACCAACACTCTGCAACTCTTCATATTACTTCTCCCCTTGAATAAATTATATTTTTCACATTTTTCTCTCCTTTGTAGCTTTTCTTCTTTACTTGTTTCTCTCTTCTTGAATGACTTGTCTATTTTCCATATGACTTTTTCTCTCCCTTATTATTTATACTTTTTTCACATGTTTCTTTCTCCCCCTTTGACATCAATGGCAAAGGACATACTGTTTGTATTGTTTATTCTCTTCCTTTGACATCAAACAACTTGCTTACTACAACTCTACAATACCTTTCCTTTATTGCTTTGAATAGTCCCCCTTAGGAGTACACATCAAATTGTACCGCATCAACAACCACTGCACAATGACAACACACACTCTTTTGAGTGCAACAATCAACAAAGCCGCTACCTACTCCCCTTGAGAGGTAGCCACCAACATTAGTCCAAAAAAAAAAAAAGAATCTTGAGATCCACTAGACTGATGCATTTCCTTATGCATCTAGTTCAAAGGAGGGGCAATAACCCCCAACTTCTCCTAGAGATGCTCAAAAGTATCCTTAAGAAGAGCCTTAGTGAATATATCAACAATTTGATCCTTTGTAGGCACATATTAAAACTTCACTTCATTCTCCACAACCTTTTCTCTTAGAAAGTGATATTTGATTGAAATATTTTTTGTCTTTGAATGCATCACTAGATTGTTTGAAATGTTGATTGCACTTGTATTGTCACAAAAAGATAGAAATATGCTCATCATACACTCCTTTGATATCCTTCAATGTTTGTCTCATTGCAACAAGATGTTGCTGCAATGTACTCAACCTTTGCAGTAGGTAAAAAATTGAATCTTGTTCTTACTTAGCCATGATACAAATCTACATCCAAAAAGTAATGCACCACCACTTGTACTTTTCCTATCATCAACACAACCAACCCAATCTACATCTGTGTAAGCACTCAAAGTGAAATTAGTATCCTTTGGATACCATAGGCCATGATTCAAAGTGCTCTTTAAGTATCTGAATATCCTCTTTATTGCTACAACATGCGACTCTCTAGAGTCTTCTTGAAATCTAACCATAAGAAAAATTGCATGCATGATATCTAGTCTAATAGCAGTTAGATATAGCAGTCCACCAATCATTGATCTGTATTTGCTCTGATTAGCCTTAGGGGATTCATCATTCTTGCTCAGTTTGCAACTAATAATCATAGGAGTACATACTGGTTTGAAGTCTTCCATTCCAAAATTCTTCAACATCTCTTTGACATACTCTGATTGTGAAATGAATATACCTTTGTTTGATTGATTTGTAGCCCAAGGAAGAAATTCATCTCCCCAAACATAGACATAACAAACTCTTTCTGCAACTCTTCTACAAACTTCTTGCACATAGCTTCATTGCCTCCAAAAAATATGTCATCAACATATATAACAATTAAGATTTAATATTTTTCAACCTTAAAGTAAAGATTACTATCTATAGTACCTTTATTGAATCCTTGATTTATCAAATACTTATCCAACCTTGCATACCACACTTTGGGAGCTTGCTTCAATTCATATAATTCTTTATTCAATCTGCAAACCATTTTTGGTTTATCTAGTAACTAAAATCCTTTCGGTTGTTCCATGTATACTTCTTCCAATTATCCATTCAAGAAAGAAGACTTACATCCATTTGATAAACTTTGAAATCCTTGTGTGTTGCAAAAATCAAAAACATTATGATAACTTCCATTCTTGCCACCAGAGCAAATGTCTCAAAATCTATTCTTTCAACTTGTGAGTAAACCCTTACACACAAGCATTACCTTGTTTCTTACCACTTCTCCATTCTCATTTAGTTTATTTCTGAATACCCACTTAGATCCAATTATATTCTTTTTTGTAGGCCTTGGGACAAGTTCTGAAGTCCGATTTTTCTAAATATGTAGTAGTTCTTCTTCCATAGCCTTTATCCAATGTTCATCTTTGCATGCACCAATCACTGATTTAGGTTCAACTTCAGAAAGTAAACACAAATTTACCTCTTCTTCAACAACTTTCCTTCTTGTCAATACACTTTTTCTCGTCTCCAATGATCTATTTTTCAAAATGATTCCTCTGCACATACTTAGGGGTTCTAGGGGTCTTTTCCGGAGCTTCTCCTTCAAATTGTACTTCTTTTTCCTTACCTTTTCCTTTTTCTCTGTAATCAGGCTCATTTGATTCATATCCATCTATCACCACTGACTTTTGAAGATCTTCATCAACCTTGACACTTACTCTCAACAATTTTTCTTAGTCTCTTGTTGTAGCACTGTTAGGCTTTGCTTTTACTAGAATATCCAAGGAAGATTCCTTCATCAGACCTTGCATCAAACTTTCCCAAATTTTCTTCATCTCTTTTGATATAACACTTGCTTCAAAAAATTCTGAAGTATTTAACAGTGTATCTTTCCATACCACAACTCATAGGGAGTCTTTGTGCTGTTTGCCTTTACTTGAATTCTGTTAAGTATGTAAACAACGATATAAATTGCTTCTATCTAGTAGACTTCCGGTAGGTTAGCTTTTTTCATCATAGTCCTTGCAACTTCTTGAATAATCCTATTTTTCCTTTGAACCACTCCATTTCGCTGAGGAGTCCTAGGGGTAGACAAGCACCTCTTTATGCCATGATCATCACAAAACATGCTAAATTCTTTGGAGGTGAACTCTCCACCTCTATCATACCTCAAACACTTGATTTTAATATCCATCTCATTCTCAACCATAACTTTAAATGCTTTGAAATTGTCTAGGGATTCAAAATTTTCGTCATTCTTGAATAATCATCAATAAAAATCATGAAATATTTGTCACCTTGAAGACTTCTTGTTCTTGTGGGACCACAAATATCTGTATGCACCAATTCTAGTAATCTGGTAGAAGATTGTTCTTTTTCTTTGAAAATTCTTGTTCGCTTTCTAATCTGACAATTCTTGCAAACAACATTGACAGGCTTTGTAATCTTTGATAGATCTCTCATTGCTTGAACTGAATTGATTCTTACCAAATTATCAAAATTAATGTGACACATCCTCCTGTGCCATAACCAACTATCATCTATTTGATTCATAAAATAATGACCATCAACACCCTTAAACTAATAAACATTTCCAACTGATAAACATTTCCATATGTCCTTCCAATAGCAATCACAATTCCAAACATTTTTCTGATCTCACACCCATCATCCTGAAATATAAGATTGTATTCTTTGCAACACATTTTCCAACACTCAAAAGATTATGCTTTAAACCTTTGACATAGTTGAACCATTGGACAAAATGTGATTTGAAGGAGAAGGGACTCACAATGTAAGAAATGAATCCCTAATCCTTGATTTGTCGTTATAGGGGGAATGGTTCATTCAAGGAAACCTAGGATCCCAAATTGGATTGACTATCAAAACAAAGGTGAGTCAATTCTCAACAAGGGAGACCTAGGAAGATTCCTTAGGTTTTGAAGGGTTCACCACCAAGCAAAATCTTGGAAAAACAACTTGATATTCAACTCACAAAACCTAGTAATGCACACCAAATGATGAGTGCAAATGACACTTTTATGTAACAAAAAGTTAGGATGTATGTACCTGGGAAGTCTGGAAATGTGATAAGGATTCTGGAAATGCAAAAATGCTGTCAAAATATGCTAGGGAGGACAAAGATGCCCTTACTGTTGTCTTAGTCCCACTTTTGTTTTTTGGGGTAGATGCAAAATCTTCGGATGTCGGAACAAAATCTCAAAAAATCTCTGCAAAATACCACTTGGAGGACTAAGATGCCCTTACTACTGACTTAGTCCCGATCTTAATTTATGCAAATTTGAAAGGTGATCTTGAGGTTCAATGTCTTTAGTTCCTTATTCTTAGATCTTAGGTCCCAAAACCTCCATATCTGGCCTGTAGGTGACTTTCCGTGAAGATGACAACTTTGCAACTTTACAACTTTGCACTTCAAATGAACTTCAACCTAAATCTACAAACATAAACACAGAAGAGAGGAGAAACTTGTTGATTTTTCGTAAATGGGGGTTTTCCTTAGTCAAACCCCTTGTTCATAATTAAACCTTGGAATGAAATAAAATAATGGAGGAAAATGATGAATGAACAAAGTTCTATGTTACAACTCACCAAACCCTTGTTATAAAATTTGCAAGCTTGTGTGAAGTGGATAGTTTGAACGTAGATCTTGAATCAAATGAATGCTTGATAGATATTGACTTGGATTGCTTGCTTGAATCAAAACCCTACATCATAAATGTTAGCTCAAAAACACACATGATGCAAGAATATCTCTGACATGATGCTTGAATCTTGATGATGGCTCCAAATTCTTGATGAATTTCTCTTGAATGATCTTTATCTCACAAACTTGCCTTAGAAATTCTCTCATCAACTTGCTAGGTGAGAAATGAGTGAAAGAACCTTGTATTTATACTTATCTATGCTTAATATTCCGAAATTACACCACAAGAAGCTGACATATAATTCATTAATTAAAGGAGGCTAAATCCCACCAATATTTGAAATTAAATCCCAAAAATAACTTAAGGGGGACTAAGACACCCTAGGTGGCGCTTAGTCCCGAGGCTTGAAACTCGGAGCACAAACTCCGGAAAGGGTGCCCTTTTAAGGTGCTTTTAAAAAGAGGGTCCCAAGAACTTTGGAGGAAAAATATGCCCTACGTGGTGTCTTAGTCTCAACCCAAAAATCAAGGACACAACCCATAATCATTAAATTAACATTTATCTTTTGATGTTTGTCGGGATTAGCCATAAAAAGATATAATTTGTTAGGCTTGTGGATGCAAAATTGGACCAATTAAGACATGAATAAGGATAAATAAAGTAAAGCGGGCCTAAACAAGTGTGAAAATGCAAGGGTATGCATATTCATACACTATATTTATCCCCCACTTTAGTGAGAGGATGAACTTACTTTAAACTCACACTAACGTAGCCAACCACACAATCAAGAGGGGTTCAAATGTTCAAATGCCAGCAGGATAGGATGACAATAATAAAGAGGGTGGCCAAGTCCCTAGGATCAAGATCCTATGGCGGACCAACATAGGCACAAAGGAACACAGATGCAGATGATATATGAAGCCATAACTAGATCACAATCATACACCATCAAAGGTAGAAAAACGGGAAAAAGAAGAAAAATGCAATGGATCAAGCTTCAACTGGCTGTCCAATGCGTTGTGGACCGGGTCAAGGCTATTTCTCCAAAAAGCTTTACAAGTGGAACACACTGTCCACTATCCAAACAAAACGCATGCTCACAAGGGCTAGCGAAGCTAGTTGTTCACTAGGTGAGCCCCAAAAGATCCATATCAAAGTCATACCCCCATGACTATGATAAAGACGAAAATGAAAATGCATGCTCACAAGGGCTAGTGAAGCTAGTTGTTCACTAGGTGAGCCCCAAGGAACCATATCAAAGCCATAACTCCATGAATTTAATAAGGTACAAAAATGCACGCACCAAGAAAGCGGAATGTTCAAAGGGATTTTGCTTAGTTCGTGTGAGGTTTTAATTTTAGGGCACATTGTTCCTAATATCTCCAAGAGAGGAACAACCAAAGGATAAAAGATTCACAACCGAGGGAATGCTTTGTGCCGCATCACCACTAAGAGGAATGTAATATGCTAAGATAAATCAAGCTCTTGAAGGACATTACTCCCAATGTCACCACAAAGAGAAAAACACATCGCATGAAATAAGAAAATCATATCAAGAAACATGGACAAAAATGCAAATGAAATCATGCCAAAACAATGCCAATGTATGCCCCCAATTTAAAGAAATTGCTAAACACCATGTTGTGAGAAATTACTTTAAAGTAGACAAACATGAAAAAGAAAAAGGAAAAGAGGGTTGCCCCTATAAACACATAAAATATCTATGGATTCGAGGTTAGTATTTGTCTTTGCTGCAATGATATTAGAGAGCTTGAAATTGTCATCATTCCCCAAATGCAGAAAGAACTAGAAGAATGACACAAAAATAGCGAAAACATAGAAAAAACTTTTGGGTCAACATGGAAGAGACATATGGTGTATCGAGGCCTTGTATCATCCCCAAAAGGAAAACACAAGACAAACATTTAAATGAAAAGAAAAGAAAAGAGAAAGACCAATGAAAAGGTAAAAACTTACGACATATAGAGGAATGAAGGTACAAATAGAGGAATGCACATAGAGAGGAAACATCAAACAATTCGGGGGATCATGTTACACACATGCAATCAACCAAAAAAGAAAGAAAAAAGGAAAGCAAAAGATTAGTAAAACACATGCGACTCAACCATCTAGCAGGTCATTCACATCCCAATCTTGTTCAGTATATGCGAAATGCGAGCAATTAGCCAAAGGGAAAAAATAAAGTGTTGTACTAGGGTCGTCACTAGGTTCAACACGTGGTGAATCACTCGGTTTAGGGGGATCATCATGGTTGTTATCGTCTAAGCTCATAGAAGAGGAAAATAACAAATTCAACTCATTGTGCATTTTCTCATCAATTTTCATCGTCATCCAAGTTAGCCACAACAAGAGGACGAATGATAATATCCATAGACGGTGCTGTTCTTTGTTGGAGACATATGATTTGTTGGTTCTAGTGATGGAGGAGGCTCATCGTTTATTGCTTCTGTCAAATTTGGATTTTGATTTTCTATATTGTTCTCTTTGTTTATCTCTTGAGCAATAGCACAAAGTCTACACCTACACTCTCTAGCGTTTCTATTTCTTTTACTATGGTTTTCAAGTTGTGATTGTGTAGGAGTGGGTTTGTCAATCACAGGTTCCTTTTCTTCTTGTGAGGGAAGAACGATAGAAACCATGGAAGGTTGTACAACCACTTTCTCTTTGGATTTATAAATTTGTTTAGGAGGCAGATTAAGAATTGTTTGGTTTTCTCTTGGTCTTTTGTAGGAAATAGGCAATGGATTTTTTATGAATGGGTCTTGGTTAGTCAGAAGGACTTTAAGCTCAATATTGTCATCTTCAAGGGGTATAGGTTCAATCATGGGTGGAGGAAAATTTTCAAGGGATAGCTTGGCTATGTATTTTTATTTAAAATTTTGGTAGGATAGGAAAATGAAGTCTTCACAAGGTCTTATAGGCTCCATGGGCTTAGGCCAAAACTAGTCTAAGGAAAAATTTCCACAAGAAGACGAAGGTCTAAAGCCACTATGGCTCACAGTGAATGTTTCATTTCCGACTAGAAACTTTAAGCACTTATGGACAACATATGGGACCAAATTCATGGAGCGAAGCCATTTATAGCCTAACTTCACACAAAATTGATCCAAATTAGATATGATAGAAAATGATACATTTAATTTCTTCTGTCCTACTTGTAAAGGGAGTGTGATCGAGCCCATCGTAGCATGAGCAAAACCATCATGCATTTTAATCAATGCTGTCGGTTTATCATATCTATCTTGAGTAAGTTCATGCACATATAAGAGTTCCTCTGTGATCACATTCTCTCCATAGACAAGATCAATTAGAATCCCAAGAGTGGTCTTGTCATTGATTCTTCCGACTATGTAAAGAGGACCATCGAGCGCATTTTTGATTGTCTCTTTTGAAGAGAAATTAATGTCAATGGGAATTATGGTTTGTTGTTTATGAGGCTCAATTTGATCACTCTTATAATTGTACTAATATGACTCTGGTCGTTAGTATCCATAGGATTTTGTTTATCATCATCCATAGGATTTTATTCATTATTGTTTATGTTATCATCATCCGTGTCAATGCTCATCACATCGAGCTTAGTTTCACTAGCCTTAACAAATGAAATATTATGGTTAGGCATGGGATTGGTAAATATTTGCAAGTTTTGGTTAGGAGGAGCTATATATTTATTACCTTTGTCATTCACACCTCCAATTTGAGTATGATTAGAATCTATGAGGTAATGCACAATATGTTTGAGACGCTTGCAATATTCTGTATCATGTTCTTTTTGTTGGTGATAATCACAATAGGCATTGTGTCTAAAGCTCAAAGGTAATGGCTTGCTAGGGTCAAGAGGTCGAATAGGAGGTAAGGTAAGAATGTTCTTGTTTATTAGTTGAGGAATGATATTGTGAAGTGTGTCAGATACGGGAGTAAATTGTCTTTGCATATCCCCAAAGATATAAGGATTACTCTTCTTTATAGCAACTACTTGGGTATCAACTTGTTGGGTAGGTTGGGAGGTAGGATTTAGTTGAAGGAAAATTTTATTTCATCTTTTGAAAGGTTGGTAGGTGTTTTGGTTTGAAGATTCAAAATTTTCAGGATGGGTATAGGTGGTTTTGTTTCATGACTACCCACAAAATTTTGATAATCTCGAAGGGTAGTGAAAAAGTGCATGAAGGAAGGGAATTTCATCATGGTGAGATTTTCTTGTATCTTTGTAAATTTTCTATGAACATCTTTTGAAGGTGAGGATCGAGAGTATTCACACTAATTTGGGAATAAAGCGATTGGTAATGTGAAATAAAGTCAGTGACTTTTCCACCCTCATTTTGTTTACATTCATCAAATCAACTAATGTCAATTCAAGAACCATATGCACTTGGAAATGGTTAATAAATGCTTTAACAAGTTCATTAAATGAACGAATTGAGTTATTTGGTAATGCAGAAAACCAGTCCAAGGCAATGTTTTTCAAGGATCAGGGAAAAAACTTAGCCAAAAGTTTTTCCTCAAGGATAAAGTCACTACATAAGGCAGTAAAGGCATTAACATGGTTAGTAGGATCTTGCTTTCCTCTATATTTCTCAAATCTAGGGATCTCTATACCTTGTGGCACCAGAGTTCTTAATATCTCCAAAGATAGTGGGTTGCTTCTGACATAGTATGAAGGTGGACCATTTTGACTTTGATTTATGGTGGAAACTTGACATCGAATGGATGAAAGGCTTTGTAAAAGGTGGTTAATGATAGGGTCATTGTTTGTGGTTTGGGATGGAGGTGAATATGGTGGTGGTGTGTATGTGTTGGAAGGAAAAATGAAAGGATAGCTTGTGGGAGGAGATATAAGGTTAGATGCCACATAGGTATACAAAGCACTAGTGGAAATGTTTGAGGTAGGAAGGACATTGCTAGTTGTTTGCATCGTTATGGTCACTTGAGGATTGTTATAAGTGGGAATGGAGGTTATGGTTGAAGGGGGGAGGAATTTGAATTCCTCCTTGGATTTACACATTGTTTGAATTTTGAGAACCATTGGTGGTGGAAGGAAAGTGTTTTCCAAATATTTGAGCTATATTATGCACAACTTCCAGTCCTTCATCACTTTCCATCATGCAGTGAATACTATTTATGGCAGGTATAACAGTGTTGGAAATGTTTTTAGTGCTCACGCTATTTTATAAATGGGATAGGTCTTCTTGCATTTTCATTATGTTTTTTTGAGGGATATGATCAACCATTGTTTGAAAATTTGGCATAGCACTTGTAGGTAAGGTAGGCATAGCACTTGTAGGTAAGGTAGGCATAGCAAAAGAGTAATCAAAGGTATGGTCCATACTTAGTGAGCTAGTACCAACACTAGAAGTGAGAGATCTAGATAACCCAAGATACATAGTGAGTGTTTTATCATGGGATGCCATGAGTCACACTTTGGCTAACCACAGTATTCGTAGTAGGACATGAAGTAGTAAAAATCATGTAAGGGATAAACCAAAGAAAGTACAAGGAACATAATATCCTATGCTTACAATTACACCTGAAATAAGAGAAATTGAAATAATAGTAATTTTGCAAACTGTAACAGAAAACTGAAAAAAGTCAATGGAAGCACATAAAAGCAATTTCAAACCTCGAAAACTGCAAGGTCAAAGTCAACAGGGACTAAGATGCTAGTAAAGGTGTCTTGGTCCTATTGATGAGATTCCGAGGTTCCAGAAACTGGAACAAAATGAAAACAAATCAGACAGGGTTCTGAGCCAAAAACCCACAGAGGGAGGACTAAGACGCCAATAAGGGAATTTTAGTCCCAGTAGAAGATTTTTGTAGAAAAAAAATAAAATCTGGATTTAGAAACATAAAAGTGTGCAAATGAATGCAAGGAAAAGTGACTAATGACAAGCAATTGAATGCAAATTTGAATGCAATTTTTTTCAATTTTGAATGTAATAACAATATTTCTAAATGAAATTAGGATAATTAACAATGCACTTTTCAGTTTTTCAATGAGATAAGATGATGCAAGAAATAAAAAATGCAACCTATATGCACTTTCATTAATGCAAATGTGAGAAACCCTAGATGAATTTTCACTAATGCAAGAATGAATGCAACCTAGATCTAGGACCTTAGTGAACTCCAAATCAGAAAAATGAATGTCCAATCGGGTTCACCAAAATGAACTATTGGACAAATGGTGATTTGGAGAAGGGACTCACAATGCAAGAAAGGAATCCCTAATCCTTGATTTGTCCTTATAGGGGGAATAACTTCATTCAATGAAACCTAGGATCCCAAATTGGATTGACTATCAACACAAAGGTGAGTCAATTATCAACAAGGGAGACCTAAGAAGATTCCTTAGGCTTCGAAGGGTTCACCATGAAGCAAAATATTGGAAAAGGAAACTTGATATTCAACTCACAAAGCCTAGTAATGCAAGCCAAATGATGCGTGCAAATGACAAAATTAAGTTAAAAAAAGTTAGGATGTATGTACCTGGAAAATTTGGAAATGTGGTAAGGATTTTGGAAATACAAACATACTGTCAAAATATGCTAGGGAGGACAAAGACACTCTTACTGTTGTCTTAGTCCCACTATTATTTTTTAGGGCGGATGCAAAATCTTCGGATGTCGGAACAAAATTTCGAAGAATCTTTGCAAACTACTTGGAGGACTAAGACACCCTTACTGCCGACTTAGTCCCGATCTGAATTTCTGCAATTTCAAAAGGTGATCCTAAGGTTCAATGTCTACACTTCCTTGTCAGACTCAAGTCCCAAAACCTCCAAATCTAGCCTATAGGTGACTTTTTGTGAACATGACGACTTTGCAACTTTACAACTTTGCACTTCAAATGATCTTCAACCTAAATTTGCAAACATAAACACAAAAGAGGAAAAATTTGTTGATTGTTTGTAAATGGGGGTTTTCTTTGGTGAAACCCCTTATTGGTAATTAAAACTTAGAATGAAATAGAATAATGAAGGGAAATGATGAATGAACAAAGTGCTATGTTGAAACTCACCAAACCCTTGTTATAAAATTTGCAAACTTGTGTGAAGTGGCTAGTTTGAATGTAGGTCTTGAATCAAATGAATGCTTGATAGATCTTGACTTGGATTGCTTGCTTGAATCAAAACCCTACATCACAAATGTTAGCTCAAAAATACACATGATGCAAGAATATATTTGACATGATGCTTGAATCTTGATGATGGCTTCAAATTCTTGATGAATTTATCCCAAATGCTCTTGATCTCATAAATTTTCCTTAGGAATGATCTCATCAACTTGCTAGGTGAGAAATGAGTGAAATAGCCTTGTATTTATATTTATCCATGCTTAATATCCTAAAATTACATCACAGCAAGTCAACATATGAATTCATTAATTAAAGGAGGCTAAATCTTGCCAAGATTTGAAATTAAATCCCGAAAATAACTTAAGGGGGACTAAGATGCCACTTAGCATCTTAGTCTCAAGGCTTGAAACTCAGGGAACAAACTCCAAAAAGGGGGCCCTTTTAAGGTGATTTTAAAAAGAGGGTCCCAAGACCTTTGGGGGAAAAAGAAGACCTAGGTGGTGTCTTAGTCTCGACCCAAAAATCAAGGACACACAACCCAAAATCATTAAATTATCATTTACCCTTTGATGTTTTTCGAGATTATCCATAAAAAGATATAATTTATTAGGCTTGTTGATGCAAAATAGGACCAATTAAGACATAAATAAGGATAAATAAAGAAAGGTGGGCCCAAACAAGTGTGAAAATGCAAGGGTATGCATTTTCCTACACTACAATAGTAAACATCTTCAGTATTATGCTTGCCATCAAAACTGATTGACCTTATTCCACATATCTTAGCACCTATATCATCACCAAATCTAACAATTCCTCTATCATACTTTTCAAGTTTAACAAACCTACTCTTGTCTCTATTCATATGATTTGAGAATCCATTGTCAATGATCCAATAATTATTATTTTGTCTATCATGAAAATAAGATACCAAAGTACCTTTAGTCTTATGCTTTTCTCTCAAGAGTGTACTTCATGCATCTTTCAAAGTCACAAAAAAAAATTCATTTTTAAATCCATGAACAAGAATTCATCACCATCATCTCCATAACCATATTCATCATTAGAAATACTTGCATCCTTTCTAACATAATAGGATTTTCTTAATCATCTTACCTTTTGTTCTCTTGTTTTTGTCATTCACAACTCTTGGACATTTTGAAGTATAGTGACCTATCCTTCAATAACTCCAAAACATTTGAAAGACAACTTACCTTTTGTATTTACTAATACCTTTCTCATTATTCTTACAAATTTATTCCCACATCATCAAGATCAACCTAATTTGGATCTTTTTAGTCTTTAATGTTTTTCAACCTTAAAAAGAAGTCTCAAATTTTACACCATTATTTGGACCAAATTCTCATTTAAAATGCAAAAGAGCCATACAATTGATCTCTAGAATACTTGATCTAGATTTGCAAACTCCTTAATAACTAAACTTTGTGATCAGAAGGTTTAGGTAGGGTTCTAAGAAATTTCTTTACCACTTTGATTCCTGACTTTACCTCCAAGACCTCCATGGAGTTGCCACTTCATCTACCCTATGCATGTAGCTTGTAATATTTTCATCTTCAAACATCCCAAAAGTTCTCAAATGTGGTCTTTAAATTCTGCATCTTAGCTTTATTTGACCATATGATCTCCTTCATAAATACCTTCCAACTTATCCCAAATTGTTTTACTAGTTTTTAGATTCATAACTTTCACCAATCTTACTGTAAGACTACTTAAGAGATCATACCCTTGTTTTACTATTGGTTCATAGGATTTGAGTTTTAGTGCTTAGAGACACTTTTCGCATGCTGTATCCATCCTAATCCATTTCCGACATCATATCCCGTGATATTCTAGAAATCCTTTCATCCTTGTCTCTAAAATGCGACTCCATTCCATCAAACATAGGGATATCCTTCTTGTGCACCATCCCAAATCTACCTTAAGTTAAGATTTTCTCCAAGGAACCTTGCTTTGATGCCAATTTTTGAATGCAAAAGACAACTAAGAGCGAGGGGTGAATCAGTTGTACCTTAAAACATCAAAACCCTCATTAACATTCAGATCCTCATTCACTCATTAAACCCTTAAATATGTTATGATGAATTAGCATGAAAAAAAAATAACATAAACTAAAATAACTTAACACCATACACAAGAGAACTCCAAATTTACATGGAAAACCAAAGAAGGAGAAAAACATGGTGAGGATTAACACAATATAAGTAATATCAACACCGAATATAATAGGGCTCATTGTCGGAGGGCTCATTGCCTAAAGAAGAAAGACTTGTTGCTAGAATAGAAAATAAGATAAAGAGGGAATGTTGCACAGAGAAAAAAATCTCAATGCAACAAAGATTCCACCAAAATGACCTCAACACCTTCGTAGTCTGATTGAAGAATTGTAGACACCTTATGCTCACTACATCCAGTAAACTAATACATGAAAGCTCAAACTGCATTACTCAATTTCAAACTCTATAGCTTTGCACTTCACATCATTCGCATCTCACACATCTATCTTAACATCTCTCAACAACTCAACTCATACTTATACCTTCTTCAACCTTGAAACCTTCTCCAATTTCGAATATGCACCTCAAATGTGCAAATTCAAATTAGGCCAGAACCAAAACACTTTTGTGGCAGATAGAAGTGAATGTGGACCACATCAAATCTTAGTTAGGACCCAAATCATCAACACAATGCTACAACATGCTTCCACAAGTAATAATTATCCATCACATGTAGTGTAAACACCAGGTCAACTGTTACTTGTGCAAACACCATTAAAATTTGAAGTACACGACTCCTCAAGCCAAGAGATGACTTGCGAACCACACACATGCTCAAACATGATCTAGAATATTCCTCAAGCACTCTAAAATCCAAAAAAATCCTTCACAACAATTTAAACTTGAAGAAAATACACATCCAATACACTTAGACAAATTTTCCATACATTGTAACTTAGAAAACCATATTTCGAAGCACCAAACCTCAAACCATCTTGAATGAGGTAAACTACCAACAACATCAACACACCTTCATAATCATTAGAGCTAAAACACAATTGCAAACAAACGTGGTGCAAAAACATTTCTCCTAGAAACCTCTGTAATACACAGTCACACACAAGTGAAAACAATTTCTTCTGTATGATGATCCAACATACCAAATATTGAATATAACACCTCTAAACAACTCTTACCAACATATCTGAATTGCACTAGCAGATCTTCAACCTAGAAGAAATGCATAGCAAAACCAAAACACAACTCTGTAACCCAAAGCACCTTTGCAACACACTCTTTCCTATTTTTATCAAAATTTCTCAAAAGCATTTGGAAATCAAGCATCAAAGACACATATTGATCATCTTCAACACTTCCATATACATAGACAAAAGCTTATAAAAGAAACACTAGAGGTTGACACCAATAGCTTTACTAATGACAACATAATGCAACTAATAAAAAAATCAACTGCTCACACTCTTGCAACAATATCAATAGACATTAATGACAACAAAGACTTGTTGACATCAATGACAATACCAATTTCTCATACTTGCAAAACCTATGCCAAATGTGGGTAGTGGTATTGAGGATCAAGGAATTAATACTATCCTTGGTATGTCTGAGGATTTTATCTATCTTCACGCGAACAAGGAGGAGATTTTAGATGTTCTTGGTTTAGCTAGAGAGGGGGTTACATGTCAATTCAAATATACTAAGTGGTTCTTCTTGGAAATTAATAAAATCAATGTAAAGATAAGAGCATTGCATGAAAAGATAGAAAGCATGAGAGGTTTGAATAAATAAAGGGATAAGAACATGCCTAGTGATAGGGAGGTTAAGACCAGGATGGAAGAAATGGCTAAGACTACTATTGATATGAAAAATGATTATGAGAAAAGGATTACATGCTTGGAGGAGAAGATCCATGATATTAATCAATTTTTAGAAAGAGTGGTGAAAATCATCCATTGCACCATCCAAAATAGTACACAGGGCATTCATATTTTAATTGTGAAGTTAAAGGAGATGAAAGAGGAGCATGTTACTGAGGTGGCCTCTGCGAGGAGAAGGAATGAGGATTAGGGTAATAAGGATAAGGGTAAATAGGTGATGTAGATTGATCAAAAGGGTCCGAGCTCTTAGAATAGAGGCAGTAGGAAGAAAACATTGGAAGAGTAGAAGAATGAGTTGTTGGCCCTAGCAAATTTGTACAAGAACTTCTACAAGCAAGAGTTGGAAGCGATTGAAACCTTGAAGAAGATGAAGTAGTGCTTTTTGTTTTTTTTTGCTTTAGGTTGTTTAGTTTCTATTTGTTGGTTGTAGTTTGGCTATTGGTTGGTTGTGTTTTTTCTTTTGGAAGGATTTTTTTTTAGGGTTTTGGGTCCATTCAAAACCTATTTTACCCTTTAATCAAAGCTAACAAATATATAATATTTTCAAAAATCAATTTTCCTTTTTCCACCTACTTGACAAGTAACAAATACAATTAATCGTAAGACATTGTCTTAATAACTCATCTTCATATTGGCTAATTCTTGTTTTTACTTTCCATAGAAAATGTGATTATGAAGTTTAAATATGAACTCTTGATTATCCTATCTTTGCATTACCATGATTTGGATGATAGAGCCACACTATTTTTATTTATGTTGTCTGTGAAGTAGGCTATTGCATCTATACAATATGGTAGGAAACAATTATTTTCCATACAATTTGTACCTATGGCCATCAAATGCACATGTATGGCCATCATGTCCATCCTGCTGCCTAAAAAATACTTAAAATATTTTTTGGAGTGTGTACAATGTTATGTGGTTAAGCTGCAATTTGAACCCATGATCTAACATCTTGTTAGTGCATGCCTTAACCAACTTTATTGCATGGAATGTGATGGTATTCAATGCGACTACTCACAATTATTTGAAAGAATAATATTTTTAAACATAATATATT
>CM021102.1:558386006-558471744 GCA_007115665.2 Sequoiadendron giganteum
ACATGATGTGATAAACCATTGAAGACACATCAACTTTGAATACCAACACTCTGCAACTCTTCATATTACTTCTCCCCTTGAATAAATTATATTTTTCACATTTTTCTCTCCTTTGTAGCTTTTCTTCTTTACTTGTTTCTCTCTTCTTGAATGACTTGTCTATTTTCCATATGACTTTTTCTCTCCCTTATTATTTATACTTTTTTCACATGTTTCTTTCTCCCCCTTTGACATCAATGGCAAAGGACATACTGTTTGTATTGTTTATTCTCTTCCTTTGACATCAAACAACTTGCTTACTACAACTCTACAATACCTTTCCTTTATTGCTTTGAATAGTCCCCCTTAGGAGTACACATCAAATTGTACCGCATCAACAACCACTGCACAATGACAACACACACTCTTTTGAGTGCAACAATCAACAAAGCCGCTACCTACTCCCCTTGAGAGGTAGCCACCAACATTAGTCCAAAAAAAAAAAAAGAATCTTGAGATCCACTAGACTGATGCATTTCCTTATGCATCTAGTTCAAAGGAGGGGCAATAACCCCCAACTTCTCCTAGAGATGCTCAAAAGTATCCTTAAGAAGAGCCTTAGTGAATATATCAACAATTTGATCCTTTGTAGGCACATATTAAAACTTCACTTCATTCTCCACAACCTTTTCTCTTAGAAAGTGATATTTGATTGAAATATTTTTTGTCTTTGAATGCATCACTAGATTGTTTGAAATGTTGATTGCACTTGTATTGTCACAAAAAGATAGAAATATGCTCATCATACACTCCTTTGATATCCTTCAATGTTTGTCTCATTGCAACAAGATGTTGCTGCAATGTACTCAACCTTTGCAGTAGGTAAAAAATTGAATCTTGTTCTTACTTAGCCATGATACAAATCTACATCCAAAAAGTAATGCACCACCACTTGTACTTTTCCTATCATCAACACAACCAACCCAATCTACATCTGTGTAAGCACTCAAAGTGAAATTAGTATCCTTTGGATACCATAGGCCATGATTCAAAGTGCTCTTTAAGTATCTGAATATCCTCTTTATTGCTACAACATGCGACTCTCTAGAGTCTTCTTGAAATCTAACCATAAGAAAAATTGCATGCATGATATCTAGTCTAATAGCAGTTAGATATAGCAGTCCACCAATCATTGATCTGTATTTGCTCTGATTAGCCTTAGGGGATTCATCATTCTTGCTCAGTTTGCAACTAATAATCATAGGAGTACATACTGGTTTGAAGTCTTCCATTCCAAAATTCTTCAACATCTCTTTGACATACTCTGATTGTGAAATGAATATACCTTTGTTTGATTGATTTGTAGCCCAAGGAAGAAATTCATCTCCCCAAACATAGACATAACAAACTCTTTCTGCAACTCTTCTACAAACTTCTTGCACATAGCTTCATTGCCTCCAAAAAATATGTCATCAACATATATAACAATTAAGATTTAATATTTTTCAACCTTAAAGTAAAGATTACTATCTATAGTACCTTTATTGAATCCTTGATTTATCAAATACTTATCCAACCTTGCATACCACACTTTGGGAGCTTGCTTCAATTCATATAATTCTTTATTCAATCTGCAAACCATTTTTGGTTTATCTAGTAACTAAAATCCTTTCGGTTGTTCCATGTATACTTCTTCCAATTATCCATTCAAGAAAGAAGACTTACATCCATTTGATAAACTTTGAAATCCTTGTGTGTTGCAAAAATCAAAAACATTATGATAACTTCCATTCTTGCCACCAGAGCAAATGTCTCAAAATCTATTCTTTCAACTTGTGAGTAAACCCTTACACACAAGCATTACCTTGTTTCTTACCACTTCTCCATTCTCATTTAGTTTATTTCTGAATACCCACTTAGATCCAATTATATTCTTTTTTGTAGGCCTTGGGACAAGTTCTGAAGTCCGATTTTTCTAAATATGTAGTAGTTCTTCTTCCATAGCCTTTATCCAATGTTCATCTTTGCATGCACCAATCACTGATTTAGGTTCAACTTCAGAAAGTAAACACAAATTTACCTCTTCTTCAACAACTTTCCTTCTTGTCAATACACTTTTTCTCGTCTCCAATGATCTATTTTTCAAAATGATTCCTCTGCACATACTTAGGGGTTCTAGGGGTCTTTTCCGGAGCTTCTCCTTCAAATTGTACTTCTTTTTCCTTACCTTTTCCTTTTTCTCTGTAATCAGGCTCATTTGATTCATATCCATCTATCACCACTGACTTTTGAAGATCTTCATCAACCTTGACACTTACTCTCAACAATTTTTCTTAGTCTCTTGTTGTAGCACTGTTAGGCTTTGCTTTTACTAGAATATCCAAGGAAGATTCCTTCATCAGACCTTGCATCAAACTTTCCCAAATTTTCTTCATCTCTTTTGATATAACACTTGCTTCAAAAAATTCTGAAGTATTTAACAGTGTATCTTTCCATACCACAACTCATAGGGAGTCTTTGTGCTGTTTGCCTTTACTTGAATTCTGTTAAGTATGTAAACAACGATATAAATTGCTTCTATCTAGTAGACTTCCGGTAGGTTAGCTTTTTTCATCATAGTCCTTGCAACTTCTTGAATAATCCTATTTTTCCTTTGAACCACTCCATTTCGCTGAGGAGTCCTAGGGGTAGACAAGCACCTCTTTATGCCATGATCATCACAAAACATGCTAAATTCTTTGGAGGTGAACTCTCCACCTCTATCATACCTCAAACACTTGATTTTAATATCCATCTCATTCTCAACCATAACTTTAAATGCTTTGAAATTGTCTAGGGATTCAAAATTTTCGTCATTCTTGAATAATCATCAATAAAAATCATGAAATATTTGTCACCTTGAAGACTTCTTGTTCTTGTGGGACCACAAATATCTGTATGCACCAATTCTAGTAATCTGGTAGAAGATTGTTCTTTTTCTTTGAAAATTCTTGTTCGCTTTCTAATCTGACAATTCTTGCAAACAACATTGACAGGCTTTGTAATCTTTGATAGATCTCTCATTGCTTGAACTGAATTGATTCTTACCAAATTATCAAAATTAATGTGACACATCCTCCTGTGCCATAACCAACTATCATCTATTTGATTCATAAAATAATGACCATCAACACCCTTAAACTAATAAACATTTCCAACTGATAAACATTTCCATATGTCCTTCCAATAGCAATCACAATTCCAAACATTTTTCTGATCTCACACCCATCATCCTGAAATATAAGATTGTATTCTTTGCAACACATTTTCCAACACTCAAAAGATTATGCTTTAAACCTTTGACATAGTTGAACCATTGGACAAAATGTGATTTGAAGGAGAAGGGACTCACAATGTAAGAAATGAATCCCTAATCCTTGATTTGTCGTTATAGGGGGAATGGTTCATTCAAGGAAACCTAGGATCCCAAATTGGATTGACTATCAAAACAAAGGTGAGTCAATTCTCAACAAGGGAGACCTAGGAAGATTCCTTAGGTTTTGAAGGGTTCACCACCAAGCAAAATCTTGGAAAAACAACTTGATATTCAACTCACAAAACCTAGTAATGCACACCAAATGATGAGTGCAAATGACACTTTTATGTAACAAAAAGTTAGGATGTATGTACCTGGGAAGTCTGGAAATGTGATAAGGATTCTGGAAATGCAAAAATGCTGTCAAAATATGCTAGGGAGGACAAAGATGCCCTTACTGTTGTCTTAGTCCCACTTTTGTTTTTTGGGGTAGATGCAAAATCTTCGGATGTCGGAACAAAATCTCAAAAAATCTCTGCAAAATACCACTTGGAGGACTAAGATGCCCTTACTACTGACTTAGTCCCGATCTTAATTTATGCAAATTTGAAAGGTGATCTTGAGGTTCAATGTCTTTAGTTCCTTATTCTTAGATCTTAGGTCCCAAAACCTCCATATCTGGCCTGTAGGTGACTTTCCGTGAAGATGACAACTTTGCAACTTTACAACTTTGCACTTCAAATGAACTTCAACCTAAATCTACAAACATAAACACAGAAGAGAGGAGAAACTTGTTGATTTTTCGTAAATGGGGGTTTTCCTTAGTCAAACCCCTTGTTCATAATTAAACCTTGGAATGAAATAAAATAATGGAGGAAAATGATGAATGAACAAAGTTCTATGTTACAACTCACCAAACCCTTGTTATAAAATTTGCAAGCTTGTGTGAAGTGGATAGTTTGAACGTAGATCTTGAATCAAATGAATGCTTGATAGATATTGACTTGGATTGCTTGCTTGAATCAAAACCCTACATCATAAATGTTAGCTCAAAAACACACATGATGCAAGAATATCTCTGACATGATGCTTGAATCTTGATGATGGCTCCAAATTCTTGATGAATTTCTCTTGAATGATCTTTATCTCACAAACTTGCCTTAGAAATTCTCTCATCAACTTGCTAGGTGAGAAATGAGTGAAAGAACCTTGTATTTATACTTATCTATGCTTAATATTCCGAAATTACACCACAAGAAGCTGACATATAATTCATTAATTAAAGGAGGCTAAATCCCACCAATATTTGAAATTAAATCCCAAAAATAACTTAAGGGGGACTAAGACACCCTAGGTGGCGCTTAGTCCCGAGGCTTGAAACTCGGAGCACAAACTCCGGAAAGGGTGCCCTTTTAAGGTGCTTTTAAAAAGAGGGTCCCAAGAACTTTGGAGGAAAAATATGCCCTACGTGGTGTCTTAGTCTCAACCCAAAAATCAAGGACACAACCCATAATCATTAAATTAACATTTATCTTTTGATGTTTGTCGGGATTAGCCATAAAAAGATATAATTTGTTAGGCTTGTGGATGCAAAATTGGACCAATTAAGACATGAATAAGGATAAATAAAGTAAAGCGGGCCTAAACAAGTGTGAAAATGCAAGGGTATGCATATTCATACACTATATTTATCCCCCACTTTAGTGAGAGGATGAACTTACTTTAAACTCACACTAACGTAGCCAACCACACAATCAAGAGGGGTTCAAATGTTCAAATGCCAGCAGGATAGGATGACAATAATAAAGAGGGTGGCCAAGTCCCTAGGATCAAGATCCTATGGCGGACCAACATAGGCACAAAGGAACACAGATGCAGATGATATATGAAGCCATAACTAGATCACAATCATACACCATCAAAGGTAGAAAAACGGGAAAAAGAAGAAAAATGCAATGGATCAAGCTTCAACTGGCTGTCCAATGCGTTGTGGACCGGGTCAAGGCTATTTCTCCAAAAAGCTTTACAAGTGGAACACACTGTCCACTATCCAAACAAAACGCATGCTCACAAGGGCTAGCGAAGCTAGTTGTTCACTAGGTGAGCCCCAAAAGATCCATATCAAAGTCATACCCCCATGACTATGATAAAGACGAAAATGAAAATGCATGCTCACAAGGGCTAGTGAAGCTAGTTGTTCACTAGGTGAGCCCCAAGGAACCATATCAAAGCCATAACTCCATGAATTTAATAAGGTACAAAAATGCACGCACCAAGAAAGCGGAATGTTCAAAGGGATTTTGCTTAGTTCGTGTGAGGTTTTAATTTTAGGGCACATTGTTCCTAATATCTCCAAGAGAGGAACAACCAAAGGATAAAAGATTCACAACCGAGGGAATGCTTTGTGCCGCATCACCACTAAGAGGAATGTAATATGCTAAGATAAATCAAGCTCTTGAAGGACATTACTCCCAATGTCACCACAAAGAGAAAAACACATCGCATGAAATAAGAAAATCATATCAAGAAACATGGACAAAAATGCAAATGAAATCATGCCAAAACAATGCCAATGTATGCCCCCAATTTAAAGAAATTGCTAAACACCATGTTGTGAGAAATTACTTTAAAGTAGACAAACATGAAAAAGAAAAAGGAAAAGAGGGTTGCCCCTATAAACACATAAAATATCTATGGATTCGAGGTTAGTATTTGTCTTTGCTGCAATGATATTAGAGAGCTTGAAATTGTCATCATTCCCCAAATGCAGAAAGAACTAGAAGAATGACACAAAAATAGCGAAAACATAGAAAACATGGAAGAGACATAAAACATCCCCAAAAGGAAAACACAAGACAAACATTTAAATGAAAAGAAAAGAAAAGAGAAAGACCAATGAAAAGGTAAAAACTTACGACATATAGAGGAATGAAGGTACAAATAGAGGAATGCACATAGAGAGGAAACATCAAACAATTCGGGGGATCATGTTACACACATGCAATCAACCAAAAAAGAAAGAAAAAAGGAAAGCAAAAGATTAGTAAAACACATGCGACTCAACCATCTAGCAGGTCATTCACATCCCAATCTTGTTCAGTATATGCGAAATGCGAGCAATTAGCCAAAGGGAAAAAATAAAGTGTTGTACTAGGGTCGTCACTAGGTTCAACACGTGGTGAATCACTCGGTTTAGGGGGATCATCATGGTTGTTATCGTCTAAGCTCATAGAAGAGGAAAATAACAAATTCAACTCATTGTGCATTTTCTCATCAATTTTCATCGTCATCCAAGTTAGCCACAACAAGAGGACGAATGATAATATCCATAGACGGTGCTGTTCTTTGTTGGAGACATATGATTTGTTGGTTCTAGTGATGGAGGAGGCTCATCGTTTATTGCTTCTGTCAAATTTGGATTTTGATTTTCTATATTGTTCTCTTTGTTTATCTCTTGAGCAATAGCACAAAGTCTACACCTACACTCTCTAGCGTTTCTATTTCTTTTACTATGGTTTTCAAGTTGTGATTGTGTAGGAGTGGGTTTGTCAATCACAGGTTCCTTTTCTTCTTGTGAGGGAAGAACGATAGAAACCATGGAAGGTTGTACAACCACTTTCTCTTTGGATTTATAAATTTGTTTAGGAGGCAGATTAAGAATTGTTTGGTTTTCTCTTGGTCTTTTGTAGGAAATAGGCAATGGATTTTTTATGAATGGGTCTTGGTTAGTCAGAAGGACTTTAAGCTCAATATTGTCATCTTCAAGGGGTATAGGTTCAATCATGGGTGGAGGAAAATTTTCAAGGGATAGCTTGGCTATGTATTTTTATTTAAAATTTTGGTAGGATAGGAAAATGAAGTCTTCACAAGGTCTTATAGGCTCCATGGGCTTAGGCCAAAACTAGTCTAAGGAAAAATTTCCACAAGAAGACGAAGGTCTAAAGCCACTATGGCTCACAGTGAATGTTTCATTTCCGACTAGAAACTTTAAGCACTTATGGACAACATATGGGACCAAATTCATGGAGCGAAGCCATTTATAGCCTAACTTCACACAAAATTGATCCAAATTAGATATGATAGAAAATGATACATTTAATTTCTTCTGTCCTACTTGTAAAGGGAGTGTGATCGAGCCCATCGTAGCATGAGCAAAACCATCATGCATTTTAATCAATGCTGTCGGTTTATCATATCTATCTTGAGTAAGTTCATGCACATATAAGAGTTCCTCTGTGATCACATTCTCTCCATAGACAAGATCAATTAGAATCCCAAGAGTGGTCTTGTCATTGATTCTTCCGACTATGTAAAGAGGACCATCGAGCGCATTTTTGATTGTCTCTTTTGAAGAGAAATTAATGTCAATGGGAATTATGGTTTGTTGTTTATGAGGCTCAATTTGATCACTCTTATAATTGTACTAATATGACTCTGGTCGTTAGTATCCATAGGATTTTGTTTATCATCATCCATAGGATTTTATTCATTATTGTTTATGTTATCATCATCCGTGTCAATGCTCATCACATCGAGCTTAGTTTCACTAGCCTTAACAAATGAAATATTATGGTTAGGCATGGGATTGGTAAATATTTGCAAGTTTTGGTTAGGAGGAGCTATATATTTATTACCTTTGTCATTCACACCTCCAATTTGAGTATGATTAGAATCTATGAGGTAATGCACAATATGTTTGAGACGCTTGCAATATTCTGTATCATGTTCTTTTTGTTGGTGATAATCACAATAGGCATTGTGTCTAAAGCTCAAAGGTAATGGCTTGCTAGGGTCAAGAGGTCGAATAGGAGGTAAGGTAAGAATGTTCTTGTTTATTAGTTGAGGAATGATATTGTGAAGTGTGTCAGATACGGGAGTAAATTGTCTTTGCATATCCCCAAAGATATAAGGATTACTCTTCTTTATAGCAACTACTTGGGTATCAACTTGTTGGGTAGGTTGGGAGGTAGGATTTAGTTGAAGGAAAATTTTATTTCATCTTTTGAAAGGTTGGTAGGTGTTTTGGTTTGAAGATTCAAAATTTTCAGGATGGGTATAGGTGGTTTTGTTTCATGACTACCCACAAAATTTTGATAATCTCGAAGGGTAGTGAAAAAGTGCATGAAGGAAGGGAATTTCATCATGGTGAGATTTTCTTGTATCTTTGTAAATTTTCTATGAACATCTTTTGAAGGTGAGGATCGAGAGTATTCACACTAATTTGGGAATAAAGCGATTGGTAATGTGAAATAAAGTCAGTGACTTTTCCACCCTCATTTTGTTTACATTCATCAAATCAACTAATGTCAATTCAAGAACCATATGCACTTGGAAATGGTTAATAAATGCTTTAACAAGTTCATTAAATGAACGAATTGAGTTATTTGGTAATGCAGAAAACCAGTCCAAGGCAATGTTTTTCAAGGATCAGGGAAAAAACTTAGCCAAAAGTTTTTCCTCAAGGATAAAGTCACTACATAAGGCAGTAAAGGCATTAACATGGTTAGTAGGATCTTGCTTTCCTCTATATTTCTCAAATCTAGGGATCTCTATACCTTGTGGCACCAGAGTTCTTAATATCTCCAAAGATAGTGGGTTGCTTCTGACATAGTATGAAGGTGGACCATTTTGACTTTGATTTATGGTGGAAACTTGACATCGAATGGATGAAAGGCTTTGTAAAAGGTGGTTAATGATAGGGTCATTGTTTGTGGTTTGGGATGGAGGTGAATATGGTGGTGGTGTGTATGTGTTGGAAGGAAAAATGAAAGGATAGCTTGTGGGAGGAGATATAAGGTTAGATGCCACATAGGTATACAAAGCACTAGTGGAAATGTTTGAGGTAGGAAGGACATTGCTAGTTGTTTGCATCGTTATGGTCACTTGAGGATTGTTATAAGTGGGAATGGAGGTTATGGTTGAAGGGGGGAGGAATTTGAATTCCTCCTTGGATTTACACATTGTTTGAATTTTGAGAACCATTGGTGGTGGAAGGAAAGTGTTTTCCAAATATTTGAGCTATATTATGCACAACTTCCAGTCCTTCATCACTTTCCATCATGCAGTGAATACTATTTATGGCAGGTATAACAGTGTTGGAAATGTTTTTAGTGCTCACGCTATTTTATAAATGGGATAGGTCTTCTTGCATTTTCATTATGTTTTTTTGAGGGATATGATCAACCATTGTTTGAAAATTTGGCATAGCACTTGTAGGTAAGGTAGGCATAGCACTTGTAGGTAAGGTAGGCATAGCAAAAGAGTAATCAAAGGTATGGTCCATACTTAGTGAGCTAGTACCAACACTAGAAGTGAGAGATCTAGATAACCCAAGATACATAGTGAGTGTTTTATCATGGGATGCCATGAGTCACACTTTGGCTAACCACAGTATTCGTAGTAGGACATGAAGTAGTAAAAATCATGTAAGGGATAAACCAAAGAAAGTACAAGGAACATAATATCCTATGCTTACAATTACACCTGAAATAAGAGAAATTGAAATAATAGTAATTTTGCAAACTGTAACAGAAAACTGAAAAAAGTCAATGGAAGCACATAAAAGCAATTTCAAACCTCGAAAACTGCAAGGTCAAAGTCAACAGGGACTAAGATGCTAGTAAAGGTGTCTTGGTCCTATTGATGAGATTCCGAGGTTCCAGAAACTGGAACAAAATGAAAACAAATCAGACAGGGTTCTGAGCCAAAAACCCACAGAGGGAGGACTAAGACGCCAATAAGGGAATTTTAGTCCCAGTAGAAGATTTTTGTAGAAAAAAAATAAAATCTGGATTTAGAAACATAAAAGTGTGCAAATGAATGCAAGGAAAAGTGACTAATGACAAGCAATTGAATGCAAATTTGAATGCAATTTTTTTCAATTTTGAATGTAATAACAATATTTCTAAATGAAATTAGGATAATTAACAATGCACTTTTCAGTTTTTCAATGAGATAAGATGATGCAAGAAATAAAAAATGCAACCTATATGCACTTTCATTAATGCAAATGTGAGAAACCCTAGATGAATTTTCACTAATGCAAGAATGAATGCAACCTAGATCTAGGACCTTAGTGAACTCCAAATCAGAAAAATGAATGTCCAATCGGGTTCACCAAAATGAACTATTGGACAAATGGTGATTTGGAGAAGGGACTCACAATGCAAGAAAGGAATCCCTAATCCTTGATTTGTCCTTATAGGGGGAATAACTTCATTCAATGAAACCTAGGATCCCAAATTGGATTGACTATCAACACAAAGGTGAGTCAATTATCAACAAGGGAGACCTAAGAAGATTCCTTAGGCTTCGAAGGGTTCACCATGAAGCAAAATATTGGAAAAGGAAACTTGATATTCAACTCACAAAGCCTAGTAATGCAAGCCAAATGATGCGTGCAAATGACAAAATTAAGTTAAAAAAAGTTAGGATGTATGTACCTGGAAAATTTGGAAATGTGGTAAGGATTTTGGAAATACAAACATACTGTCAAAATATGCTAGGGAGGACAAAGACACTCTTACTGTTGTCTTAGTCCCACTATTATTTTTTAGGGCGGATGCAAAATCTTCGGATGTCGGAACAAAATTTCGAAGAATCTTTGCAAACTACTTGGAGGACTAAGACACCCTTACTGCCGACTTAGTCCCGATCTGAATTTCTGCAATTTCAAAAGGTGATCCTAAGGTTCAATGTCTACACTTCCTTGTCAGACTCAAGTCCCAAAACCTCCAAATCTAGCCTATAGGTGACTTTTTGTGAACATGACGACTTTGCAACTTTACAACTTTGCACTTCAAATGATCTTCAACCTAAATTTGCAAACATAAACACAAAAGAGGAAAAATTTGTTGATTGTTTGTAAATGGGGGTTTTCTTTGGTGAAACCCCTTATTGGTAATTAAAACTTAGAATGAAATAGAATAATGAAGGGAAATGATGAATGAACAAAGTGCTATGTTGAAACTCACCAAACCCTTGTTATAAAATTTGCAAACTTGTGTGAAGTGGCTAGTTTGAATGTAGGTCTTGAATCAAATGAATGCTTGATAGATCTTGACTTGGATTGCTTGCTTGAATCAAAACCCTACATCACAAATGTTAGCTCAAAAATACACATGATGCAAGAATATATTTGACATGATGCTTGAATCTTGATGATGGCTTCAAATTCTTGATGAATTTATCCCAAATGCTCTTGATCTCATAAATTTTCCTTAGGAATGATCTCATCAACTTGCTAGGTGAGAAATGAGTGAAATAGCCTTGTATTTATATTTATCCATGCTTAATATCCTAAAATTACATCACAGCAAGTCAACATATGAATTCATTAATTAAAGGAGGCTAAATCTTGCCAAGATTTGAAATTAAATCCCGAAAATAACTTAAGGGGGACTAAGATGCCACTTAGCATCTTAGTCTCAAGGCTTGAAACTCAGGGAACAAACTCCAAAAAGGGGGCCCTTTTAAGGTGATTTTAAAAAGAGGGTCCCAAGACCTTTGGGGGAAAAAGAAGACCTAGGTGGTGTCTTAGTCTCGACCCAAAAATCAAGGACACACAACCCAAAATCATTAAATTATCATTTACCCTTTGATGTTTTTCGAGATTATCCATAAAAAGATATAATTTATTAGGCTTGTTGATGCAAAATAGGACCAATTAAGACATAAATAAGGATAAATAAAGAAAGGTGGGCCCAAACAAGTGTGAAAATGCAAGGGTATGCATTTTCCTACACTACAATAGTAAACATCTTCAGTATTATGCTTGCCATCAAAACTGATTGACCTTATTCCACATATCTTAGCACCTATATCATCACCAAATCTAACAATTCCTCTATCATACTTTTCAAGTTTAACAAACCTACTCTTGTCTCTATTCATATGATTTGAGAATCCATTGTCAATGATCCAATAATTATTATTTTGTCTATCATGAAAATAAGATACCAAAGTACCTTTAGTCTTATGCTTTCTCTCCAGAGTGCATTCCTTCATATCATATATCATATCATATCCCAGATATTCTAGAAATCCTTTCATCCTTGTCTTCTAAAATGCGCACTCCATTCCATCAAACATAGGGATATCCTTCTTGTGCACCATCCCAAATCTACCTTAAGTTAAGATTTTCTCCAAGGAACCTTGCTTTGATGCCAATTTTTGAATGCAAAAGACAACTAAGAGCGAGGGGTGAATCAGTTGTACCTTAAAACATCAAAACCCTCATTAACATTCAGATCCTCATTCACTCATTAAACCCTTAAATATGTTATGATGAATTAGCATGAAAAAAAAATAACATAAACTAAAATAACTTAACACCATACACAAGAGAACTCCAAATTTACATGGAAAACCAAAGAAGGAGAAAAACATGGTGAGGATTAACACAATATAAGTAATATCAACACCGAATATAATAGGGCTCATTGTCGGAGGGCTCATTGCCTAAAGAAGAAAGACTTGTTGCTAGAATAGAAAATAAGATAAAGAGGGAATGTTGCACAGAGAAAAAAATCTCAATGCAACAAAGATTCCACCAAAATGACCTCAACACCTTCGTAGTCTGATTGAAGAATTGTAGACACCTTATGCTCACTACATCCAGTAAACTAATACATGAAAGCTCAAACTGCATTACTCAATTTCAAACTCTATAGCTTTGCACTTCACATCATTCGCATCTCACACATCTATCTTAACATCTCTCAACAACTCAACTCATACTTATACCTTCTTCAACCTTGAAACCTTCTCCAATTTCGAATATGCACCTCAAATGTGCAAATTCAAATTAGGCCAGAACCAAAACACTTTTGTGGCAGATAGAAGTGAATGTGGACCACATCAAATCTTAGTTAGGACCCAAATCATCAACACAATGCTACAACATGCTTCCACAAGTAATAATTATCCATCACATGTAGTGTAAACACCAGGTCAACTGTTACTTGTGCAAACACCATTAAAATTTGAAGTACACGACTCCTCAAGCCAAGAGATGACTTGCGAACCACACACATGCTCAAACATGATCTAGAATATTCCTCAAGCACTCTAAAATCCAAAAAAATCCTTCACAACAATTTAAACTTGAAGAAAATACACATCCAATACACTTAGACAAATTTTCCATACATTGTAACTTAGAAAACCATATTTCGAAGCACCAAACCTCAAACCATCTTGAATGAGGTAAACTACCAACAACATCAACACACCTTCATAATCATTAGAGCTAAAACACAATTGCAAACAAACGTGGTGCAAAAACATTTCTCCTAGAAACCTCTGTAATACACAGTCACACACAAGTGAAAACAATTTCTTCTGTATGATGATCCAACATACCAAATATTGAATATAACACCTCTAAACAACTCTTACCAACATATCTGAATTGCACTAGCAGATCTTCAACCTAGAAGAAATGCATAGCAAAACCAAAACACAACTCTGTAACCCAAAGCACCTTTGCAACACACTCTTTCCTATTTTTATCAAAATTTCTCAAAAGCATTTGGAAATCAAGCATCAAAGACACATATTGATCATCTTCAACACTTCCATATACATAGACAAAAGCTTATAAAAGAAACACTAGAGGTTGACACCAATAGCTTTACTAATGACAACATAATGCAACTAATAAAAAAATCAACTGCTCACACTCTTGCAACAATATCAATAGACATTAATGACAACAAAGACTTGTTGACATCAATGACAATACCAATTTCTCATACTTGCAAAACCTATGCCAAATGTGGGTAGTGGTATTGAGGATCAAGGAATTAATACTATCCTTGGTATGTCTGAGGATTTTATCTATCTTCACGCGAACAAGGAGGAGATTTTAGATGTTCTTGGTTTAGCTAGAGAGGGGGTTACATGTCAATTCAAATATACTAAGTGGTTCTTCTTGGAAATTAATAAAATCAATGTAAAGATAAGAGCATTGCATGAAAAGATAGAAAGCATGAGAGGTTTGAATAAATAAAGGGATAAGAACATGCCTAGTGATAGGGAGGTTAAGACCAGGATGGAAGAAATGGCTAAGACTACTATTGATATGAAAAATGATTATGAGAAAAGGATTACATGCTTGGAGGAGAAGATCCATGATATTAATCAATTTTTAGAAAGAGTGGTGAAAATCATCCATTGCACCATCCAAAATAGTACACAGGGCATTCATATTTTAATTGTGAAGTTAAAGGAGATGAAAGAGGAGCATGTTACTGAGGTGGCCTCTGCGAGGAGAAGGAATGAGGATTAGGGTAATAAGGATAAGGGTAAATAGGTGATGTAGATTGATCAAAAGGGTCCGAGCTCTTAGAATAGAGGCAGTAGGAAGAAAACATTGGAAGAGTAGAAGAATGAGTTGTTGGCCCTAGCAAATTTGTACAAGAACTTCTACAAGCAAGAGTTGGAAGCGATTGAAACCTTGAAGAAGATGAAGTAGTGCTTTTTGTTTTTTTTTGCTTTAGGTTGTTTAGTTTCTATTTGTTGGTTGTAGTTTGGCTATTGGTTGGTTGTGTTTTTTCTTTTGGAAGGATTTTTTTTTAGGGTTTTGGGTCCATTCAAAACCTATTTTACCCTTTAATCAAAGCTAACAAATATATAATATTTTCAAAAATCAATTTTCCTTTTTCCACCTACTTGACAAGTAACAAATACAATTAATCGTAAGACATTGTCTTAATAACTCATCTTCATATTGGCTAATTCTTGTTTTTACTTTCCATAGAAAATGTGATTATGAAGTTTAAATATGAACTCTTGATTATCCTATCTTTGCATTACCATGATTTGGATGATAGAGCCACACTATTTTTATTTATGTTGTCTGTGAAGTAGGCTATTGCATCTATACAATATGGTAGGAAACAATTATTTTCCATACAATTTGTACCTATGGCCATCAAATGCACATGTATGGCCATCATGTCCATCCTGCTGCCTAAAAAATACTTAAAATATTTTTTGGAGTGTGTACAATGTTATGTGGTTAAGCTGCAATTTGAACCCATGATCTAACATCTTGTTAGTGCATGCCTTAACCAACTTTATTGCATGGAATGTGATGGTATTCAATGCGACTACTCACAATTATTTGAAAGAATAATATTTTTAAACATAATATATTTTGTTGGAAGAATATCCACTCCCTAATATGGTATGGCATTACTAAAGTTTATACCAAGAGGACACAACCTTATGTTAAGGGACACAATGATTTATTATGTTCACTGGCAACCTTTTCTTAATAATTTTTAATGCTATGAAGCTTATGGGATCTAAAAGAAATCTTTACCATATATTTAAAAAAAAACAATAAAATCAAAATTCATCTTTCACCAATCTTCGATCTTGTTGATCGAGCCTACTTAGAACTTTTAAAGAAAATGAAAAATATATTGAGTTTAGTATCTCTATGCAAGTTTATGGAAAAGCACTAAAGTTAAATATAATATAAAGTTCATTTCACATAGTAACCTTTTTCTAAAGGAATGTTCTGTTGGCACGATTTTTTTCCATTCACCTCTTATAAAATTTAAAGTTTGCTCCTCCATTTATAGGGTGAATGTTTTTAGAGCCCTTCAATAGTGAAGAATTAAAAAATATTTTAGGAAAATAAAAAGTATGTTGAGTCAATGATTATATATATATATATATATAAGAGTTATGTTTATTAGAATAAAATAACAAGATAAGAAGTGTTATTTTGTAAAAATATTAAAAATAAATAAGTGAGGAAGATTGATATTAAAGGTAAGTAAAGTGGTGTGATAAAGAGTAGAAAACACAATATTTATAGAGGTTTCAAAAAGACTATATTAGAACAATAGAAAAAAGAAGTAAGATTTTGTAGTGTCAAATTGGATAGTCTAGAATGGAAGACAAACAGATTTAGACCTCTCTCCCTCCTTCCCCTCTCAACCACTCTATCTCTTCTTTCTTACATCCCTCTTTCCCCCCTTTTATTATTCATACCCTCATTCTCTTCATCTCTCTTGCTCCCTCCCTATCCTTCTCTTGTACCACATTCTACCCCCATCTCCCTATAACACTCAAATTTAATTGTTCAATTTTAAGATGTTTAGACTTTAGATGATTTCTATGCAATTATAGATTAGAGTGGTCAAATTTTCTTTCATCGATAATATTAGGCTTAAGACACATGTATTCCCTCTTTAGCTCTTACATCAAACTATGAAGAGCCAAACAATTTAACTCTTCACTCAATAAACTATGTGTGCTTAAAATTGTACAAACCTTCATGTTATGTCCAATGATGATGTGAATCCAAAATAAGCCTACATAGCATAATAAAAATAAATGTGGAAATTGATGCATGTCTCAAGGGTAAAATCTTACTTGTCAAATCTTTGGGAATCTCTAACCTTTTTGTTTGTTTCTCATCACTTGTTTCCTTGTGTTTTTTTCCATTCTTAAAACTTGATGCTTTGTGTTCTTGATAGTTCAGTAATTTTAGTTAGTAGTGAAGGTGTTCTCATTGCAAATCTTGTTTGTTTGTCATAGTGTCTTAGTGTTTTCCATTGTGCTTTTGTGTTGTATTTTTCTTAAAATGTTTTTTTTACAAAGTTTTCATCTTTGTCACAATGTTTTATTTATTATTAAAAACAATGTATTCCTATGAGATGATATTTTTGTCATTTTTAGTCACACATTATGGATCTGCATAAAATTTATTATTGCTTAACAAAACAATAAATCCTTGATGTGGATAAGATGGCATAAAAGTGCAAGGTGCAACTAGGTGTTGTGTCTTAGTGTTGAACATAGATTGTCATTGATGTCAAAGTTTGCAGTTAGAAGTTTGTCAAGGATGAAAGAGTTTGTAGGTGTACATGATTTTTCATTATATTCCCTTTGACTTAAAGTGTTGTATGTCTGATCAGTGTTGGTAATTTCACTATCATGATGTAAAATCAAGAAATATATCATCATTTGTTGCTATATGCTTGCAATATCTTGCTTGCATATATTTTCTTTGTTTGTAGTGTTCTAGAAGTTTGTATCAATATGTTTCAGTTCAAGGATATCTTTTGGACAGAGATATTTCTCTCGCAATACAATTATGGTCCTTTTTTCTCTACGGTTTGGAAGGAGAGTATGTCTACACTATTATTATCAGATTCCCAAGTTTCTAGAGGATATGTTCAACATGTGAAAAGATTGAAGTAACAAAAGGTTCTCTATGTCTATCTATCAACTAATTGAAGTTCAAGGCATGTGTAGAACTGACTAGTTGTGTACGAAATTCAAATATTGTGTGTGGTGTTAAGATAGGACCTAGTTAAGGTCTTTTTGGTAACACACATCAAGTTATTTCAGCAAAAAATTAATTTAATTTTGGACCATTATGTTACACGTTTCATGTAATTTGAATTTTCCATCCTATGCTGTCCTGACTATTTGGGATCCCTGGCTGATATGGAAGAGTGTTAATGTAATATCATGCATATATTTCAAATGTTCAAATACATCAACATGTATCCGAGGATGACTGCATGAATTATAATCACATTTGTGTGAAGAAGAGTTGGTTGCTAGTGCAAAATAAAGAGAAGGTGGAGAGTTGCATTCTTGTGTGTGTTCTTGTATCAAAAGATCATATTTAGTGAGCAATAGCGGTATCTATAACTTTGGAACAAGTTGATTTACTTTGAAGATCCACAAGATTTATTATTGTATTATGGTAGGAATGGTGTTCTATCCGCTGTATTGTTTCAATTGGGGATTGGTGTCTCTAGTAGGTTGGTGCCTACAAACACAATAGGGGATTTTTGTCTCTGGTAGGTTGGTGCCTACTTTAGTGTGTAAGATTCACTTGTAAATTTTTGCATTGTGAGGCTAGATTTGGACAGTAGATCCAAACAAATTTTCTCATCGTTTACTTTTTCCATCCTAGGTTTCCACGTATATCTATTGTTCATGTGTATAGATGTGTGCGCTTATGTTATTCCTTGATCATTAGCTTTATGCTTTGGTTAAGTGTGATTTATAATATGTGCATTTGAGTTAAGAGTTTTAAATAGATTTGTTCTACTGATTCACCCCCCTCTTAGTAGATTATGTTCCTTTCAATTGGTATCAGAGGTAGGTTCCTTTGAAGAAGTGTAATAGCTTAAGGTAGTTCTGGGATAACATAGGAAAGTTTTTCTAGAAACAAAGCACTAGTCTTTGATGAATCCAATTTTGCATTTTGGAAGGTTAGGATAGAGTACTATTTGATGAATTTAAGAATGGACATCTGGATGTCAGTTGTAGAAGGATATGAGCCTCCTGAAAAACCCTCATAGGAATTACGCCGAAAAGAGGGCTTGTGAATTCAATGTGAAGGCAAGGAATTCTATCTTATGTGGATTGACTAATTCTAAATTTGTGAAAGTGATGGAGTGCAGTACAATAAAGGATATATGAGATAAATTGGAGACAATCTATGAAGGTGATGAAAAAATCAAAGAGGCAAAGCTAAAAAATTATAGAGCTCAGTTTAAAGGTCTGAAGATGAGCGAAGATGAGAACATTACTACATTCATGCTCTGAGTTGATGAATTTGTCAACCATATCTGAGGTCTTGGTGAAATTTTAGAAGAGAAGATTATTGTGAAGAAGGTACTCAAATCTCTCCCTAGAAGGTTTGATCCTAAAATATCATCTATTAAAGAAGCTAAAGATTTGAATACTTTAAAATTGATTGAGCTACATGAAACCTTAACTACATTTGAGATGAGATTTGAAAGTGAAGATTCTATAAGGAAAGAGGCCGCTTTCAGAGCATCTATGAAATAGGTTGATCAAGATTTTGATTTTGGATTAGATCTAGAAGAATAAAATTTTGTCAGGAAACTACAAAGAGGCCTTGATAAGAACACATGCAAATTACCTTTCAAATGCTTCAATTGTCAAGAAGTAAGAAATTTTATGGCTAAGTGTCAACATAAGAATTCTAACAATGTTGAGCAAAAGAATGGAAAGAAGTCATTTTAGATAAAGTTTAGAGGTCATAGGAAACATAAGAGTTTATACACTAATGAGGAATAAGCTTACTCCACTGAAGAAGAAGATGAAGATGTATTCGAAGATGAAAAAGAAAATGTTGTGTTCATGGCTTTTGAGATTGCTGAAGGGGATTCAAAAATGGGTTCTAGAAACAATGAAGAAGTGGTAGATCTCATGGAAAAATTGATATGTGCTAGAAAAGAAATTTAAGGACTGAAGAACATAATTGTTGTAGAATTGAGAGCTAAAGAAAAGGTATCTAAGGAACTAAAGAATGCAGAAAATATGATTGTTGAACTGAAGAACTAGAATAAAGAAGAAAAAAGAGTTGAAGAGGCTATGACATAAAATTTGTTATCAAGAGATAAATACTGTGAAAAACTGGAAACAAAAATTGTGACAATAAGAAAAGAGCTTGAGAAAGAAAACCGACAACTACAGATGAAGTTTGGTAAGAGTATTGAAACCCTAGATCAGATTTTGGAAAGTCAGAGAGCTCTGCATATCAAAACCAGAATAGGTTTTGATGATCAGAGGAAGGTGACAAAACAAACTTTGAAGACTACTAAGGCAAGTCCAGAAGTGATAGGATTCAAAAGTTTGAAGTCTGAAAGAACCATGACCAGTGATGAAAGCATGACACACAATGATGGATTCATTCAAGTGAAAAACAAGAGAAGAAGATTTGGAAGACACGGATACAATACTAGGTTAAATTTTCCTTTCTCTGATTATTGCTTCAATTGTAATAATTTTGGACATAAGGTTATTGATGATTTAGAAAAGGTCTAGAAGAAGGTTCCTGAAGAGAAGAAGTTTGAAAAGTCAATGATAGCCCAAAATACACTATATTATTAGAAGGAGAAAAATATGTTGATCATAGATAGTGGTTGCTCTAGCCACATGAGTGGAGATAAAAGTTCATGAATTTCAAGAAATTTGAGGGTGGTTTAATGACCCTTGGAAATAAATCAATTGCCAACTTTGTTGGTAAGAGTAATTTAATTCTTGATGGTGGAAAATAAAATACTCATGATGTTTTGTATGTCGAAGGTTTAAAGCATAATTTGTTAAGTGTCAGTGAAATGTGTGACAAAGGCTACAAGCTATATTTTAGTGTTGAAGGTTGTGAAATTAGGGAATCAAGTACTGGTGAAATGATTATGGAAGAAAGTAGGACAAAAAGTGACATTTATCATCTCTGTGAGTTAAATGGATAGAGTTGTCTCCTTGTGCATAAAGATGAAAGTTGGATTTGACACAAAAGGTAGGGACATATGAATTTTGTTTATATTGTAAAGGTTAGTTCAAGAGGACTTGTCCAAGATATGCTAAAGATTAATAAGTCTCAAGCAATCATTTACAAGCCATATCATGAAGGGAAGCAAACAATAAGAAAATATCCCACTAAGGGGTATTCCACATCAAAACCATTAGATTTGGTTCATACAGATCTGTGCAGACCCATGAGGACTAAAATTCCACAAGGAGATAGGTATTTCATGATGCTTATTGATGATTACACTAGGATGAATTGGATAATTTTTTTGAAAGAAAAGTATAAGAATTTGAGAAGTTTAAAGCATTCAAGGCATTAGTAGAAAATGAAATCAGAAGGAAAATCAAGGTTTCAAGATTTGACAGAGGTGGAGAATTCACTGCTAAGAAGTATGATAGATTTTGTGAAGAGCTTCAGAGGTAGTTTTCAGCCCCTAGAACTCCAAAACAAAATGGAGTTGCAAAGAGAAAGAACTAGATTGCACAGGAGATGCCAAGAACAATGCCATGTCAAGAAAATCTACTGGATATGTACTAGAGAGAAGCTACACATACTTCTATATATATTCTGAACAGAGTCCATATCAAGCACATGAATAAGAAGACAACATATGAGTTATGGAGAGGAAGACTGATATCGGTAAGACACCTCAAAATATTTAGAAGTGCTAAATTAGGAGATATGAATAAAATTTTGGTAAGTTCGATTCTAGATCAGATGAAGGTACTTTCCTTGGTTATTATTTAAGAAGTAAAGCCTACAAATGCTTTAACAAAATATTGAGGAGTATAGTTGAAAGTGAAAATGTCAAAGTTGATGAGACTAATTAGTATACTAGTATTACAAAAGTGGAAGATGATGAATAACCAATTCACAGTAGCATTGAAGATTCAAAATAAGTTGTTCTAAAGACTCCAACAAAGTATGTTCAGAAAAATCACTTTGCAGATCAGATAATAGGTGACAAAGATAGTGGGGTTCATACCTGGAAGAAACTTGAGAGAGCAAGTGAGAAAGTACACTTTGTATTACTGTCAAAGATAGAGCCTAAATCATACAAAGAAGCAAGAAAAGAAAAAGTGTAGATAGAAGTTATGGAGGAAGAACTGAATTAGATAATGAAGAATGAAACTTGAGAACTTGTCCCAAGACCTAAAGGGAAGGATGTGTTGGAACCAAGTGGGTGTTCAAAAATAATCTAAATGAAGAAGGTGAAGTGATCTGGAACAATGCAAGACTTTTGTGTAAAGGGTATGCTCAAGTTGAAGGAATAGACTTTGAAGAGACATTTGCTCTGATGGAAAGACTGTAGACAATTAGAATGTTTTTAGCTCTTTCATCATTGAAAAATTTCAATGTATACCAAATGGATGTGAAGTCAACATTCTTAGATGGACAACTTGAAGAAGAGATTTATATTGAACAACTAGAAGTATTTAAATGTTCTAACAATTTTGATTATGTTTGCAGATTGAAGAAGGCTTTGTATGGACTCAAGCAAGACCCCAGAGCTTGGTATTCAAGGTTGGATGGATACTTTTAGTAACAAGGATTATGAAGAGGAAGTGAAGATAGTAATCTATACATAAAAATAGGAGAACAAAGGATGATAGTTGTGATCTATGTGGATGCTATTATTTTTGGTCATAGTAGTGATGACATGTACAAGGAATTTCAAAACCCAATGCAAAATGAATTTGAGATGTCTATGTTAGGAGAACTATATTTATTAGGTTGCAGATTGTACAATCAAACAAAGAAATTTTCATTTCACAACACACGTATATCAAAGAAATGCTAAGCCAGTTCAAGATGAAATATTGTAAACCAGTTGCAACACCTATGGTTACCAGATGCAATTTGAGTAAAGATGAATTTTCTTTAACACATCATAATTTTTATAGGTCCATGATTGGTAGTTTTCTATCTGTGACAACATCCAGACTAGATATTATGAAAGTAGTTGGAATGGTTGTTATATTCTAGGTAGAACCTAAAGAGACTCATGTTAAAGA
This sequence comes from Sequoiadendron giganteum, assembly GCA_007115665.2. Lineage (NCBI taxonomy): Eukaryota > Viridiplantae > Streptophyta > Pinopsida > Cupressales > Cupressaceae > Sequoiadendron > Sequoiadendron giganteum. Next base: position 558,408,619 of record CM021102.1, read on the forward strand.
AATAAAGAGGATATTTAGGTATTTGAAGGCTACTAAAGATTTTGGACTGTGGTTTATCCAAAGAGTGAAAATTTCATTCTGACTACATACACAGATGTATATTGGGAAGGATGTGTTGATGAATGGAAGAACACAAGTGGTGATGCATTCTTCTTTGGTAAAATTTTTGTGTCCTAGTTGATTAAGAAACATATATCAGTTTCTTTGTTTATAACTGAAGCAAAATACATTGCTGCAACATCATGTTACACTCAGGTGCTTTGGATGAAGAAAAATTTGAAGGAAATGAAGATTGAGTTTGAAGACCCTATCACTATTTTTTGTGGTGATGCTAGTGCAATAAATATTTCAAAGAATTTGGTGATGCACTCAAGAATAAAACACATTGCAATCAAGTATAATTTCTTGAGGGAGAAGGTTGCAGAGAAGGAAGTAAGATTAGAATATGTTGATACAAAGGAGCAAGTTGCAGATATACTCACAAAGCCACTTCCTAAGGATAAATTTGAGTTTCTCTAGTAGAAGTTGGGAGTTATTTCTCCCTCATATTAAATCAAGAGGAAGAATAGGTCGAGGGACAACCTGACCTACCTACCACAAGAAGGCTTGGTGGTCTTGTGGAGTATTTTCAGACGCAGTGAAGCATGGACTCAGGGAGAGTCTATCTAGGAAATAGGTTTCCAAAGCATGGACTCAGGGAGAGTCTATCTAGGAAATAGGTTTCCAAATGGTAGGAGGAGAAGGATGTGGTGCCTCCTTACAAGAGAGAAATATTGTTGACCCTTTTCCATTGATGTCAAAGGGGGAGAGAGTAAACTCAAAATGTTGAATTTCTCAGAAAGAATAATTATCTCGTAATTTTAATCTTCTACAGGGGAGAAAGTGAAGAAAAGTATACAACAAAGAAATCATTCAAAGAAGGAGATTTGTGTTCATGTGTAGCTAGCTAGTTTGGTGGTCCAACATTTATTTTTGGTGGTCTAGCATTTTGGTGTTTTCCATCAACGACAAAGGGGGAGATTGTTGAACATAGGTTGTCATTGATGTTAGATTTTGGAGTCAAAAGTTTGTCAAGGATGAAAGAGTTTGTAGGTGTACATGAGATGTCATTATATTCCTTTTGACTTAAAGTGTTGTATGTCTGATTAGTGTTGGTAATTTTACTATAATGATGTAAAATCAAGAAATATATTATTAGTTGTTGTATTCTTGCAATATCTTGCTTACATCTATTTTCTATGCCTGTGGTGGTCTGAAAGTGTGTATCAGATGTTTCAATTTTAGGATATCTTTTAGGTAGAGAGATTTATCTGGAAATACAATCATGGTCCACATTTCTTTCAAAAATGGATTTTTTCTCTGTGGTTTGGAAGGAGAGTATGTATACATTAGTACTATTATTTTCTCAAATTTTCAAAGGATATGTTCTGCATGCAAAAAGATTGAAGTAACAAAAAAATATGTGTTTGTCTGTCAACCAATTGAAGTTCAAGGAATGTGTTTAGAATTAAAATATTGTGTGTGGTGTTAAGATAGGACTTGGTTAACATCTCTGTGGTAGCACATGACATAAATTTATTTTGGTGGCAATAAAAATTAATTTTGGACCATTGTGTTACACGTTTCATTTAATTTGAATTTAGGTTCATCCTATGTCATCTTGGCTATTTGCGGATCCCTCAATGACATGGAAGACTAGTGTTAATGTAGTGTCATGTATATATTTCAAATATTTAGATGAATCAACATGTATCCAAGGATGATCACATGAATTATAATCACATCTGTGTGAAGAAGAGTTGGTCGTTGGTGCAAATTAAAGAGAAGGTGAAGGAGAGTTGTATTCCAGTGTGTGTGCCTATATCATAAGATCATATTCAATGAACAATAGAATTATCTATAACTCTAGCATGAGTTAAATTACCTTGAAGATCCACAAGATTTATTATTGTATTCCGGTAGGACTAGTGTTCTACCTACTGTACTATCTTAGTTGGGGATTGTTGTTTTCAGTAGGTTGGTGCCTAATTTAGTGTGTAAAATTCACTTGTACATTTTTGCATTGTGAGGCTGGATTTGGATAGTAGATCCAAGAAAATCTTCTCACTTTGGTTTTTTCCATCATGGGTTTCCACATATATCTAGTGTTCATGTGTACAAATGTGTGTGCTTATATTGTTCCTTGATCATTAGATTTATGCTTTGGTTAAGTGTGATTTCTGATATGTGCATTTGTGTTAAGATTTTTAAATAGACGTGATCTACTGATTCACCCCCCTCTTAGTAGATTGTGTGCCCTTCACTTAGATAGTCATAAAGATCTATGCCTATATCTAGATTCCTATAAAATTTGGATTCCCCTCTCTAAGAACACTTCAAGAAGGGCTCATGAATAAAGGATTATATGAGTTGGAGTTAGAAAAAATGTCCTTGGCATCAACAATAGAGAAAATATTGACAATAATCAAGCTAATTATTTACTTAGGGACTTTGGTGCAAACCATCAACTTGAAATCACAAGTATCATATGAACATATATTAGGGATAAAGCACATACACATAAAGTTGATAAATATTATCATGACCAAGGATAAGGAATGGGGTAATATCATGGATTATATAAGAAAACTCTAAGTGGTGTTGTTTGAACAATCATAGTGTCTTATGGAATTTGCAAGCCTCCTCGCTTTCTTCCATTTTTGTATCTTTAATGTTTTGCATAATTTTGGTAAAATTATAAGTCCCAATGAATGTGTGCCATATAATCCCCCAAGTTAAATTTGAAATCATGTTCATAGTGCTTCTTCAGTAGAGGCAGGAAAGGTTTTCACAAGATTCCTTGGAATTGTGACACATGCCAACATGGGTTAGGTTATAAAGGTAAAAAGTGCTCTATATAATTGTTAAATGGCCCCACTTCTATTGATAGCTTAAGTTAAGTTATAATTTAACCAATACCATGTGGCATGCTCCTAAGGATTATAATAAAATTGAATGGATAACTCCTAAAGTGTTAATTTAAGTTGTTAAATCTATGAATCTCTAGATTCATCTAATGACTCATAGGATGTGTGGCCATTGCAACAAAAAAAAGATCCTCCTAGCGATTTGTCGACATAGTTTTGGCATCTATGAATTCCTTGTGTCATACTAAGAGGGTCTATCACACTAGAGTAGTAGATGCACATTTAGTCACAACCAAAACTAAAATTTCTCATAGTAAGGTTGACAATTCATGGCTAGTAGCTATATAGTGCATTGATGGGAAGTTTCACATACCGACTCTACTATAGTGTAGTACTAGGTAGTGGACTTCATAGACTTGTTATAAAGGATCCCATGACCATCTCTAAACACAAATAAGAGAAATTAAGGTACCAAAATCATAACATATCTTTCCTGTATGAGATAAGTTATAATTTTAGGGGAAATCATTATGGGATAGATAGTTGGAACATAAGAAAAATTTAGGTGATGGAAAAATGGAAAAATGGAGAATGCATGCACCTATCTTCCCTATTTCATTAGGAAAAATAGATCCCAAAAGGTGGGATTGACTTTAAACTCTTAGGTGAGTCAACCCGATTTGAGATCTTGGCTATTTTTCCTCATGACAAGACATGGTAAATATGCCTGAAATGAACTTTTGGGAGAAAAACTAAAAAATATTAATGAAATAAATTATGAAATATGAAACTTGAACCAAAAATTTAAAGCATAACACAATTAGAAACAATAGACATCTGATAGATATGAGAAGGGTAAGACATTGTGCACCTATCACCAAAAGCTATTGTTGAGTGTCCTGCTGGGACTGGTTCACCCTAGGGCGAATGGGTCTTGGTAGCCTTTTCTAAAGCTTAAAAATTTGAATCTATAGCCTTTGATATGCAATTCTTGCTTGTACCTTTCAATCTTCACTTCCAGATCTGGACCCGTAGCAAAACTAATTTTTTTGGTTTGTTTGTATGGGGGTTTGCCTTAGCCAAACCCCAAGTTTGGTAATTAAACCTTGATGAAAAATACATATATGAAACATAAATATGTGTGTGAGCCCTAATATTAACTATATCTAAGATCGTTTAGAGCTACAATACAAAGAAACCTTATTCAAGTGTGTTAGAATAAAATCCATAAATGGACATGAATAATGAAAAATAGACCTAGTTTGTGAGAAATTAAACACCTTAATAGATCCAAAATTTTGTCATACCTTTCTTTAGGTGGCTAGTAGAATGAAGATAGAAGATGGGATCACTCATAAACAAGTCATTAGATCAAGGGAAATGGGTAGTTGCATGTCCCAAAACCTAGAATCCATCATGATCCTTCATAGGCATCAATCTTCAATCATGAATAATGCTCGATCAATCTTCACAAAATGAGCTTGAAGACCTGTAAAAATAAATTAAATGCTACTCCAAGACTTCAAATTTTCTTTCTTGAACGTTATCCTTGTTTAATTTCAAAATTTCTTCTTGCTCTTCACAAAAATCTGGTTTGAAGTGATGAAGAGACTAGGCTTTATAGGCTTCCATTCTAATTTCTCAATAGCCGACATTTGAAACTTAAATTTGGGACTTTAAAATTCCACCAAAAACATGTTTAAATTTTAATTTTTTATCCTAAAGGGGACCCATTCGCCCAAGGGTGAATGGGTCCTGGCCTAAAAATCTAGGATCAATGTGTTTCAGGGCCTTAAATTAATTAAATGCATTTATTGAATGCATGTTGCTATGTCGAAAAATGATAAAAATAGGCCTTGGGATGCATAATAAAGGGGTTCAGGGGCCTATTTATGAAGGGTAAAATTGCATAAATGTGAGGTCACTAAAATAGGTCTAAATTAAGTAAGAAATTATACTATCACATAGGAGTATAATTTTCTACACTACATTTTGCCCCCACTTTAGCGGCCATATGACACTATGTGCATATGCAAGCTAAATGAATATAAAAAGGATACTCATATGGATATTTCACAAAAAAAGGAGAATGAATCCCCCAATGTAGTCATATGTGAAACCACAATGTTAGGACTCACATCCTATAAAACCAATTTGTTAGTCGTTCAAAATCATCTTATCAATATTGCATAGAGAATCAAATTCAAGGGTAGATGTATGCCCCCTAATTCCGCTTGCTTTATGGAGGTGGAATCAGGGTTGCAATCTAATTGTATCAAATTTATTTGCTTGATGATGTGAATGTTTACAATAGGGTATTGAGATTACGATATTGCATATCAATAGATATTAAATAAGATCAGAGATGGAACCACAAATCCAATGGAACAAATGACATCAAAAATGGACTTCGCAAGCCCCCATTATGTTGATTTGAATGAAATGTACTTAGAATAAAATACAATTTCTTTAATAAAATTGATTATATATGAATGAAGATGACAATTTTAATTATCATTTTGACATTTACCTTTTGATAAATTACCTTTTTGCAAAGTGATTGAATATGTTGAGCCGACGAGCATACATTCCCCATAGATTGGACATTTTGTAAGACAAGGTGCCATGCGGCGAGCTTTAACATACGATTAGTCCATTTTGCTTTGCTTTATGTTTACATTTTTGAATTTACAACATTTTCTTATGTATTTTTAGGAGGTTTTGGGAACCCGTCCAAAAATGTCGTAAATAATCTTGTTTTGTTGCAAAGCATCCCAAAATAGCCAAAGTGTCTAGGACCCCCGTCCAAAAATGGCCCAAGTGTCTAGTTTTGTCCCAAGTGTCCTAGAGTAACTTTGTTTTAATTTTAATTAACTGATGAATATTTTTAGGCATGTGAGTGATAAATTCTTTCATCTTTTCCAAGTTCCACCCCACACTCATCAGCATTTAGGAGGTAGAATATTCACACTTCTTTGGGAGTAGGTTACCTGGCTTATCGAGGAGGAGGTGGACATCTTATGTGATATTGGAATATTTTGGATCTACATCGTGCCACCTATGAGATATCATGATACGATGCTTATGATATTAGTAGAGAGATGGAATGTAGATACATGCACATTCCATCTACCTTCAAGGAGATGATAGTGACACTTGAGGATGTTCATCACATCCTAAGGCTACCTATCCGAGGTGAGACTATACATATGGAAGAGGATCACATGTAGGGACATATGTGGTGAGACATTGAGTATTGTGTTGGTCACCCTATTAGATGAGTAGACATCAGGGCTCACATTGAGCTTTCATGGCTACTATACATGCACTCACCATTGTTGCAGTGGATCATGATTGTCACCATGTCTGTAGCTCTTGTTCCTAATGGATGAGGCACACACCTAGATGGAGGCCTCATGCATACTATCTGCAAGAGGAAGTGACATCGAACCATCTATGTTAGGGGTCGTAGTATGTTGGCTCACATCTATTATGATCTCAGGCACTTTTTTTATCAAGAGATAGAAAACTTAGTGCATTGTACACTCTTATAGGTTTGGGTCTTCGAGCATATTGCATGCACTAGTATTACATGTTATCCCATAGTAGTGGTTGTGAGGTACCCACAAGCATTCAACTATACTCTGAGACAGGCCTGGGAGTTTGGAATTTTTTTATACTGGAGGGTTCAATTTAATTACTTAGAGGATGATGACTTAGTATGGAGGCCTTACCTCAACATACCACAATGGCCAGATCACACACATTAGGTTTGTAGGATGCAATAGGATAGGTTCATACTAGGATGACATGAGTATATTGTGATGATATTTTATCATAATTGAGTCATGCGACAACTTGGATAGATTTAGGTATTGTCGAGGCTATGACCTACATACCTGAGATCAACACAAAGCTACTCTAGACCTGGAGACATTCAACATCCCATGGTTAATGATGTGGATTTCAATGATTTAGATGATGAGGACCATGATGTGCCCCCAACATCGGACCTTACAGACATAGGTACCACTATAACCTACAAGCATTGGTGGGTGAGAGCACGACCGAAACATGTCTTCCTTGTTGATTATCCTATAGATAATGTTGGACCTCTTCTAGGTCAAGGAGATGAGAGAGAGAGAAGGAGGCACTTGATGGGGATGTAGAAAAAGATGATAGGGCATAGGACCTAGAGGATGAGAGAGTATGATCTACAATCGATGAGTGATGATCTTGATGAGCTAGATGAGGTTACAGATGCCCCCGAGAGGAGACATACATCTCACTCATGATTCACCCAAGCATAGTCAACAACCACATCAAGAATCACCATTCATGAGAATTGGGAGGTCAATGGTACCACACCTTCCATGCTACTTGCACAGGAGGGACCCATCATCCCACAACAAGACCCTGATTGGTGGGTTGGGGATTCGGGTAATGATATGCTATTATAGCTTTTATTATGTTTTTAATATTATGTATATTCATTTATATATCATGGAATTTTCTAATGTTATTTATGATTTTAATCTTGCAGTGTGCAATCGAGAGTGGCAAGATATCTTCCGTCGATTCACTGTAGAGATGGACCCTTCCTTTCCCCCACATCTAGACATACGGGTGGATCATATGCCACCACCTTGTACGGGGTGTCATTCTAACCTTTTTGAGCCCTTAGCAAGATGAAGGATGACATATGAGGAAGCTATGAGGCATGCTGATATATTTTCCATTGGGGAGGAGTGAGAAAGAGGTGATCTAATATTGCTTCAAAGTGCATACAAGGAGCTTCAAGCTTCCTAGGTTCCCACCAACAATGAGACATAGGCCTTCATGCAGTCAAAAATCATTAGGTTGTAGGGAGAGATTGATAGAGTGCAAGTTGACAAAGATCACATAGATCAGGAGCACGCCACAACACTCATATGATAGGGGATTGATTTAGGTGAGGCTCGGGGCCTACGAGATCGGATGAGCTCCATGAGTTGATCATGATCAAAAGTCTTGTGATGAGCACTACCATAGGCCCTGAGGAGTTTGGTAGCCATAGGCCACACTAGTATTATTGTATATGAGATGACATTTATATACAATTTTCATGATATGTAAATATATGAGAACTTTATATTTGTTTTGAATTAGATGTCAATGTGATCTATTAAATAGTCTTTGTAAAAATATTTAATAAATGTCTCCATGATCTAAGTTTGATGTGATCTAATCCAAACACCTAAGTTGATATTAGATACTACATTTTGATTAAGTATTTTCTGTTAAACTAAAATGCACTTATGATCTATTTAATAAATTAAATACATATGATCTTATTAAACACAACGCACATGAGATTTGAATAGTAGGCAAAAATAAAGTAATAATTCAACATAGAGAATAATTAATCTACATAATTCAAGACACACCAATAACATTTGTCAAGAACAAAGTTATGTGAGATAAAACAAATAATGATCTATTTAATCTAACAACATGTTTTAATGTTCATACTATTTAGAAAAAGATGTTAACTGTAATATTTACACAAATGTGTAACATTAATAGGCTCTTTGAGAGGTGTATCATCTATTTATGTTAATGTATATGCACCAGACCTATAGCTTTCATCAATTATGTAGGTTCCTAACCAATTTGGAGTAAATTGTCCTTTTTCACCTAGGGAAACATTAACATTACGTTGATACTCATATAACACCAAATCACCTTTATTAAATGAATGAGGGATGACATTACCATTGTAACTACGTTACATTATTTTGGAATAGGCTTGAAGATGCTCAAGAGAATTGATGCACTGTTCATCAAGCATTTCAAGTTGTTTTAATCATTTCTCTTTATAAGTAGTGTCGTCAATAAGCCCTCTAAGAGCAATTCTTGATGAAGGAATTTCTAAATCTAAAGGCATTATTACATCAACACCATAAACAAGGTTATAAGGTATGTTCCCTCTGGAAGTTTTAATACTAGTATGATAGGCCCACAATGCATAAGATAATTGAGTGTTCCAGTCCTTATTGTGTTTACTTACTATTTTTCTCAAGATTTGTTTGAGAGTTTTATTGATTGATTTTGCTTGTCAATTAGATTATGGGTAATAAGGTGTTGAAAAATGGTGTTGAAAAATGGTGTTGAATATAAAATTTTTCTAGAATCTTCTTCACATCATATTCTTAAAAGGCATACCATTTTTCAAAACTAATGCAAAAGGAAGGCCAAAGCAAGCAATAATGTGTCCCAATATGAAATGATAAATTGCATCAAATATTGTGGAGTGAAGAGGAATTGCTTCTACCCATTTCAAGAAATAGTTTGTTGTGGTAATTATAAATGTGTGTCCAAAGGAATAAGGTGGTGATATTTTTCAAATAATATCCAAACCCCATTGAAAATGGCTAAATAGGAACTTCGACACAAATTTCAGAAGCGAGAGCGTGGAACTGATTGTTATACTCCTGACATTGGTGATATTTCTTAACATGATCAAAATAATCCTATTCCATATGTCTCCAATGAAATCCAATGTAGATTAATTTTTGAACTAATGATCTTCCTCCAAAATGTCCCCCACAAGCACTCGCATTGGCTTCCTCAAGGTCTATAGGGATCTTTGATTGTTTAAGACATATAAGTAAAATACCATCAAAGGATCGTCTATATAAAACATCTTCTAGGATGACATATCTAGCAACAAGTTTTCAAATACGAGTTCTAGTGTTCTTAGTTGTTGGCCCAAGAAATGTACATTCATTTAAGTAGTTGAATATCGGTGTGTACCATTTAGTAGAGGCTTCAATATTAGTCACTAATGCTTCTTTCACTTTTTCATTCATTGATGGTTTGACAATCGTACAGACGAAAAATGTAAAATCCATAGAAGGATCATCGGGAGATACAAGGGAAGCAACACTTACCATTACATCTGCATGTCTATTATCCTTTCATGGAATATTATCAATGGCATATGAAGTGTTCTGGAAATTTCATCATGAGATTTTTATATTGGACGAGTTTGTCATGTTTTGCTTGATATGATCCATTTATTTGTTTAATGACCATTTGAGAATCACTGAATATCTTAATGTGTTGAACATCTAAGGATAAAGCTACATTTATTCCAAAAATTAAGGCTTCATACTCTATAGTTTTATTTGTGCATAGGAAGTTTAATTGGTAAGATAAGGGAATAGGCTTTCCTAAGGGTGGAATTATTATAACCCCCGCTCTAGAGCCATTTTGACACCTAAAACTATCAAAGTATAATTCCCATGTTTCCTTTTTGATAGTCAACACACTTTCATCAGGGAATGAGTCCATATTAGCTAACGTTGAATGGATAAGGAGCATCAAATAAATGGTCTATCAAGGCTTGTCCTTTGATTTCCTTTTGAGAGAAAAATTTAAGGTCAAACTTAGTTTATAACATAACCCATTTAGCTAAGCATATTGATAAGTCTATTTTAGAAAAAAAGGTATTTTAGAGGATCAAACTTTGTAACCACATGAATTTATACATTTAGTAAATGAAATAATAGGAAAATTAGTGAATCAATGTGGATGGTAGCAAGGGGGGTATGATGTAGCTATCTTCCTCTAGTTCATTAGGAAAAAGAGATCCCCTAGGGCAAGATTGAATTTCAACCCTTAGGTGAGTCAACCTTGGTGGACATCTTATTGTTTTACTTATGACCTAGGATGGGGTAAATCAACCTGAAATGCACTTTTGGGAGATGAATTAAAAATAATAAATAAATGCTTGATGCAATGTAACACACAAAATCTCTATATTAAACCTTAATCTGACAAAATTTGGAATATTTCAATAGATCTGAGAAGGGTTGGATTTTGTGCACCTTTCAAAACAATGCCATGCTAAGTGTCCTCTTGGGACTCATTCACCCTATTAGAAAATGGGTCTTGCTATAGGGGTTGAAAATATGCTTTCACAGTCCTTTGGTCCTTGGTCTTCACTCCCGATTCCTCTAGGTTTCATAGTTAGAAATTCATAAATAAATTCTGAAAGTGAGTTTTCATGGCTTGACGACAATGTTGAAAACTTTTGTAATTTTATTCTTTTGACAGTTCTTCAATCCTTCTTCAACCTAAGATCTACAAAACACACAAGAGGGAATTTTTTTTTTTTTTAGTGAAGGGGGGTTTGCCTTGGTCAAACCCCATTTTGGTAATTAAACCTTGAATCAAAATAATGAAACATGAAAGGAATGATGAATGAATACTTGTTATGTTACAACTTCACCAAACCCTTGATTCAAAACCCTTGAAGAATTGAAACTTAGTAGATATCTCCAAGGTCTTGATCTTGAATGAAATGACTTAATTGGATGTTGATCTTGATGCTTGAATCTTGACTTGAATTCTTGAAACCTACATCACAATGTTAGCTCCAAAAACATGCATGATGCTTGATAAATTTGACATGATGCTTGAGATCTTGAATGTTGCAACAAATGATTGATAAATTTTCTCTTGAATACCCTTGACAATAATCTTTTCTATTGAACCATAGATAAAATGAGGAAGGGGGTGACTTCCTATTCTATCTAGGTCATTCAATTATGTCCTAGGAATCATAATTGGATTGACTAGAAACCTAGCAAGGTGAGTCAATTCACAACGAGGAGGAACTAGGAGGGGAGTTCTTTCAACTTTATGGGGTTCACCACCAAGAAAATTCTTGGAAAAGACAAATGAACATTCAACCTACAAAACCTAATTATGCAAGCTAAATGAGATGTGCAAATGATGAAATTATGCAATAGGGGATAGGATATGTGTACTCGGTAAGTCTAGAGATGCAATGAGGATTATAGAAATGTAAAGAAGCTGCAAAAATGTGCATTGGAGGACTAAGAAACCCAAGATGGCGTATTGGTACCACTTCTATTTTTTGGGGCAAATACAAAATCTTCAGATGTCAGAATAGTATCCTGAAGAATCTATGAAAAATACCCTATGGAGGACTAAGACTCCCAAGGTGGTGTATTAGTACCGTTCTAAAATTTGAAAACTCTAAAAGTGGTCTTGAGCTCTAAGGTCTGCACTTGCTTCTCCTTAGATCTGAGGTCTTGAATCTTCTAGATATGGCCTGTAGGTGAGTTTTCGTGAAGATGAAAACTTTGCAATGAAACTTTTGAAACTTTTACAACTTTGCACTCCAAATGATCTTCAAGTCTTCAACCTAGATCTGCAAATACAAACACACAATAGAGGGAAAACTTGTTGATTGTTAATAAATGGGGGTTTTACTTGGTCAAACCCCTTGTAGGTAATTACACCACATGATGAAATGAATGAAATAAAACATGAAACATGAAATATGTCAATGATATCACCTTGGATGATGTATGTGAAGCAAATATGTAATATACCATGTAGTGGCCATGAATAATGTAGATCTTGGATCCTTGGATTTGATGCGAACAATGGTTGTAGATAGATATTTAATGCTACATCCACAATCTTGGCTCAACAACATGAATGGATGCACTAAACCCTTGACATGATGCTTGAATCTTGATGATGGATCCAAATGCTTGATGAATTGCTCTTGAATTCTCTCGTGGACTCAATTCTTCTAGATAGTTTCTCTCACAACTTGCTTAGATGAAAATGAGTGAGAGAAACTTGTATTTATACCCATTCATGCTTAATATCCCAGAATTACACCGAAAAAATATGACATATGAACTCATTAAATAGAGGAGGCTAAATCTCGCTTGAATTTGAAATTGGACCCTGAAAATAAGCCTAGGAGGACTAAGACGCCCTAGGCAGCATCTTAGTCCCAAGGCTCAAATCTCGAGGTACATACTCCCAAAAGGGACCTTTTTAGGTGGTTTCAAAATTAGGGTCCCAAGACCCATGGAGGAAAAAGATGCCCAAGGTGGTGTATTAGTCCCAGTCCAAAAATCAGGGACACACATACAAAAACATTAAATGATCATTTATCTTTTGATGTTTGTGAGGATTTCTCATAAAATATATAGTTCAGAGGGCTTGTGGATACAAAATAGAACCAATTAAGCAATAAATGAGCATAAATAAAGCAAGGTGGGCCCAAAAAAGTGTGAAAATGCAAGGTTATGCATTTTACTACACTACATTTAGCCCCCACTTTAGTGAGAGGATGAACTTGCTTCAAACTCACACTAAAGTAGCCAAGCACACAATCAAGAGGGGTTCAAATGTACAAATGTTAGTAAGATAGGATGATAAAAATAAAGAGGGATGATGAAGCCCCCAAGATCAAGATCCTATGGAAAACCAACAAAGGCACAAAGGAACACGCTTGTAGATGATATATGAAACCAAAATCAGATTGCCAACATACACAATCAAGGATAGAAAAAAAATGAAAACGCAACAAAAAAACAAGAAAGGAAAATACATGGATCAAGCTTCGACTAGCCATCCAACATGGTGGACCAGGTCTAGGTTGAAGAGGTTTACAAGTGGAACACGTTATCCACTATGCAAAAACAACACATGCTCACAAGGGCTAGTGGGAGCTAGTTGTCCACTAGGTGAGCCCCGAAAAATCCATACCAACGTCATATCCCCATAAATATGATAAGGAAAAAAATATATGCTCACATAGGCTAGTGAAGCTAGTTGTTCACTAGGTGAGCCCCAAGAAGCCATATCAAAGTCATACCTCCATGAATTTAATAAGGCACAAAACACAATGCAACAATAAAGAGGGATTTTCAAAGGGATTTTTCTTAGTTCATATGAGGTATCATCTTAGGGAAAATTGTGCCTATTGTTTCCAAGAGAGAACAAGTCAAATAAATATCACGCTCTCGGAGGAAATCAAACACAATGACACCACCAAGAAAAGATGCATCACAAGAAAAAAGAAAATCGCACAATGAAATATGAGTGTCGATGTATGCCCCTACTTTAAAGTGGTTGCTAACACCACTACTGTGAGAAATTTCTTTAAATTAGGAGACATGAGGGATTATTTGAAAATCCCTATGCCAAGTCATATGTTTCCAAGAAGCTACATCATGCAATAGGATGGAAGGGTCGCCCCCAAAAATAAAATGCGTAGTTCGTCACATGCGAGCCAACTTAAGACACATCACCCACATTCCAAGCTTACTCTTACATATAAATGAAAGGTGATCAAATATCCAAAAGAGGCAATGACATGTGACATATGAGGACAAGGCTATTTAACTCCTTGCCCCCACTTAGTGAAAGACAAGGGTGAGCTGATAAGAAATATGCTAGAGTGAAAATTAGTATCAATTAGAGGAATTAGGTGCCCCCACATAAGGAAGAGCACCAAACTCATTAAGATGTTGGATTTTACTACTTAAAGCCTTACATTCATTAGTAGAATGACCATGAACTCTATGATATGCACAAAATGAACATTTTTAATAGAGTTTCTTTCATGTTTTTGGAGGGAGGGATATCAAATGATCTTAGAGGAGTCTCAATCAGATAATTTCTTGATCAAAAGTAGAAGATGTGGCTTTGTTATTGTGTGAAAAAGATATATCTTGCTTAGTATTAGTTTTCATACCTACACAAGAATCTTTAGATTGCAAGATTTTGTTCTCTTCTTTAAAGAAAGGTGAAAAATATAATGAATTCAAATCATTAGTGTTTTGTGTGATGACATTGAAATTAAGCAAATATTTCTTTGTTTGTTTTGTTTCTTGCAAAGAATATTTTGTAATGGTGTTGACATTAAGTGAAGGCTTGTTTATTTCTATCAAGGGACAATAACCAAGACCATTAGTTGCTTATTGTGTGTTAGGTTCAATAGGGACACAAATACCTTGTTCTCTAGAACCACATCCTTTTCCATTATAACCAAGTTGTTTCATCATTTCATAACCTTTTCCATAAAGTATTTTCATCTCTTTTGGATTTGGTGGTTGTTGATAGTCATTATCAGAAAAGTTTGTTGTGTATGTTGTCCTTTCTAAAGTGGTTGACGTGGATAATTTCGAAGGGTCAGCTTTTTCCTTTCCATTTTCAGAGTCCTTTGTTGTGATCTTGTATCCTCTCATGAATGTAGGTGTGAAATCTAAGGAACCCCAATCATCTTCTAATAGCTTTGTGACTTTTTCAATGTGCTTTTCTTTGTCTTTTTATTGCACGAAATCCACTTGTGTAGTTGGTGTTAATGTTTTCAAGGAGTTCTCTTTGTTTTTCTCAAGTTGTAAGACACTATAAGGTTCATGATCAGTGTCAAGTGTGTACACTTTGTTATTGTAGACATACTTCATTTTACGATGAAGGGTAGAAGGCACCACATGCATCTCATGAATCCATGACCTTCCCAAAAGAATATTATAGGAAAGATCGCGAGGCATAACGTGAATAGGGGTTTGTAAGGTAGGACTTACAACTATAATAGGTAAAGTTATCACTCTAAGCGATTTATTTCCCACATTATCAAATCCCCTAATAGATAAAGAGTTAGGTTGAATTTTTGATTTATCAACATGAAGCTTATCCAAAAGGGTCACACTACACACATTTAGGCTAAGAAATTTTCAACAAGGGTTTGTTTTATCCATACCATCTTGTATTGAGCTATGATCATGAAAATATCATATTGTTTTTGCACTTCCAAAGCAGGGACCTCACTTTGGTGGAAAACAATGTCAACATTTATTCCTTGAATCAGGGTTGCTATGTCATTTGGTTGGGCATTAGAAGGGATAGGTACTTGTTGTAAGGAACTTTGAATCATGTTATGATAGTGGGGGGAGGCTTGGATAAGGTCCCATAAAGATATCTTAGCAAGGGTATTATTAATTTGTTTGACAAGATCATACTCCTTTCCATTTTGTGAAGGAAAACGAGGGGGACCAAAATGAACCATAGATAAAATGAGGATGGGGGTGACTTCCTATTCTATCTAGGTCATTCAATTATGTCCTAGGAATCCTAATTGGATTGAATACAAACCTCGCAAGGTGAGTCAATTCACAATGAGGAGGACCTAGGAGGGGAGTTCTTTCAACTTTAAGGGGTTCACCACCAAGAAAATGCTTGGAAAAGACAAATGGACATTCAACCTACAAAACCTAATTATGCAAGCTAAATGAGATGTGCAAATGATGAAATTATGCAGCAAGGGGATATGATATGTGTACCCGAGAAGTCTAGAGATGCAATGAGGATTTTGGAAATGTAAAGAAGTTGCCAAAATGTGCCGTTGAGGACTAAGACACCCAAGATGGAGTATTAGTCTCGTTGCTATTTTTTGGGGAAAATACAAAATATTTGGATGTCAGAACATCATCCCAAAGAATCTCTGAAAAATACCCTGTGGAGGACTAAGATGCCCAAGGTGGCATAATAGTCTCGTTCTAAAATTTTAAAAACTCTAAAAGTGGTCCTGATCTCCAAGGTCTACACTTGGTTCTCCTCATATTTTAGGTCTTGAATCTTCTAGATCTGACCTATAGGTGAGTTTCGTGAAGATGACAACTTTTCAATGCGACTTTTGCAACATTTACAACTTTGCACTCCAAATGATCTCCAACTCTTCAACCTAGATCTACAAATACAAACACACAAGAGAGGGAAAACTTGTTGATTGTTAGTAAATGAGGGTTTGCCTTGGTCAAACCCCTTGTAGGTAATTACACTAAATGATGAAATGAATGAAATAAAACATGAAATATGTAAATGATATCACCTTAGATGATGTCTTGTGAAGCAATTATGCAATCTACCATGTAGTGGCCATGAAGAATGTAGATCTTGGATCCTTGGATATAATGTGAACAATGGTTGTAGATAGATCTTCAATGCTACATCCACAATATTGGCTTAACAACATGAATTGATGCACTAAACCCTTGACATGATGCTTGAATCTTGATAATGGCTCCAAATTCTTGATGAATTGCTCTTGAATGCTCTTGTAGACTCAATTTTTCTAGAATATATACTCTCACAACTTGCTTAGATGAAAATGAGTGAGGGAACCTTGTATTTATACTTATTCATTCTTAATATCCCAAAATTACACCACTACAAGCCAAAATATAAAATCATTAAATAAAGGAAGCTAAATCTCACCCGAATTTGAAATTGGACCCCGAAAATAATCCTAGGAGGACTAAGATGCCCTAGGTGGCATCTTAGTCCCAAGGCTCAAATCTTAGGGAAAAAACTCCAAAAAGGGACCTTCTTAGGTGGTTTCAAAATTAGGGTCCCAAGACCCATGGAGGACAAAGACGCCCAAGGTGGCGTATTAGTCCCAATCCACAAATCAGGGACACAGACAAAAACATTAAATGATCATTTATCTTTTGATGTTTTTTGGGATTTTCCATAAAATGTATAGTTCATAGGGCTTGTGGATGCAAAATAGTACCAATTAAGCCATAAATGAACATAAATAAACAAGGTGGGCCCAAACAAGTGTGAAAATGCAAGGGTATGCATTTTACTACACTACAACTATACTTTTTTCTCATGAATTTCTAGCTTGCTTCTAAGATTTGAATTTGATAAAAAGACCTTGGTTTTTATAGGTAATTTTCTAATTTATTGAAAAATTAAATATTACAAGCCAACATTTGAATTTGAATTTGGTATCATAAAAAGGCTACCAAAAACATATTTAAAATTTGAATTAAGTAACTAAAGGCTTGGGAAAATAGGTCCTGACCTAAATTTCCCGGACCTATTCATTTAGGCATGTTTAAAATGATGATTACATTAGTTAAATCACAATTACCCTTTTATAAATTGAAATTAATTAGGCTTTTAGATGCATAGTAGGGCCAATTAGAGGCTTAATTAATTCCAATTTATTAAGGGACCCAAACATAGTGTGAAAATGTAAAGGAGTACATTTTCCAACACTATAGTAAATAATGTCTCAATTTACTAGTATCAAACACAGGAGCCAAACATTGTTTTTCTATCGTTGAGTATCAAGTGTCATAATCAATTAGAGTTTGACTAATGTAATAAATAGGGTTTTTTTACCATTATCATCTTGTTGAGCCAACAATGCCGCTGAAGCATGGGAAGATGCTGATATATAAAGGATAAATGTTTTTTCTTAAATAGCGGGTTGTAAAACAAGAGGGGTAGTGAGATATTCTTTCAAACTATAAAAATATTGTTTAGAATCCTCATTCAATTTAAATTCTAATTCCTTCTTAATAATTTGTGTAAAAGGTAAAGTCTGATCCGTCGGTGAAGCCACAAAATGACGGATAGCTTGAGTCTTCCCTTTTAAAGCATGTAATTGAGGAATGCTTTTCAAAGGTGGCATGTTAATGATAGAATCAATATTTTTTGTTTCCACCTCAATGCCTCTATGGGATACTATAAAACCTAAGATTTTTCCACTATCCACACCAAAGACACTTTTTTAGGTTCAATCTCATGTTATACTTATGCATTCTTTTAAAGATCTTTTGTAATATTTTAACATTGTCTTGACGAGTTAAGGATTTGGCTAGAATATCATCAATATAATCTCCCAAAATTTTATGTATGTAATCATGAAATTTCAATTCCATAGCTCTTTGATATGTTGCACCAACATTATTTAATCCAAAAGGCATGGCAACCCAATAAAATGTTCCTCAAGGTGTAGTAATGCTATGTTGTATTGATCTTGAGGGTTGATAAATATTTGATTATAGCCTAAAAAACCATCCAAGAATGATAATAAGACATGGCCTACAGTTGAATCTAATATCATATCAATATTAAGAAGGAGAAAATCACATTTTAAAGATGGTTTATTAAAATCACAAAAATCCATACACATCCTAATATGATTGTCAGGCTTTTCCATTGCTAAAATGTTTGAAATCCATGGTGAATAATCAATATGATGAATAAATCCATCATATAGGAGCTTATCAATTTCAACCTTAATCAATATGGCTATCTTAGGATTCATCTTGCATATCTTTTGTCTTATTGGTTTAGCATCCTATTCAAGGATAATTTTGTGTGTAACTATCCTAGCATCAATACTCGACATATCCAAATAAGTCCAAGAAAAAATTTCAGGAAAGTAATGTAATTGTGTTGTATTTTCTTCTTGTTCATCCTTGTCAAGGCACTTTATTATTTTAATCACTTTCTCTTCATTTGATGTGTTTATCGGTAAGTTAATTGTATCTCCCATAGGTGATACATTTTGATTTGGAATTTCAATAATTTGTTCTTCTTCAATATCACTTGTTTTCTTTTCTTCACCAAAGTATCCCTTACTAACTAAGGCACAAGTGAATATTTGTTTGTGGTGATTTGGTAAATTTTCATAAACTCCAATTTTTTTCCAAAGCTTCATCACGTTGAAAATAATCCAATGGTTCATCATTTTTATTGATTAATTCAGGATGCTTTAAAGTGAGAGTAGTCTTAGAAGAATCTTGCAAAATGGTGATGATGTTAAGTGAAGGCCTTTTTTTTCGATTTTTTTTTTTATCTTAGAAGGGAAATATCCAAGACCATTTTTTATTTCTTGTATGTTATGCTCTATAGGGACACAAATTCCTTGTTCTTTCACACCACACCCTTTTCCACTATATCCCAATTGTTTCAAGAGTTGATACCATCTTTCGTAAGGATATTCCATTGCTTTCGAGGATGGTGGGTGTTCATAATCAACTTCATCATAAATTGTTGTGTAAGTTGTGTCCTCTACTATACTTGTTGAATTATATGCTTTTGAAGGTCCCTACAAATGTTGTGTTGACATCACCGTTGTTTCTTTTCCCTTTTAAAATTATTTTTTTATGATTTTGTATTCTCTAATGACTTTAGGTTTGAAATCCAATGAACTCCAATCAACATCCAATAGCTTTGTGACTTTTTCAATATTCTCCTTTCCTTCCTCTTGCACGGGTTCTATTTTTGAAGTTGGTATCAATGGTTTCAAAGGACTTTCCTTTTCTTTCTTAGTGTGCAAACAAATTTTTGGTCAAGGTCTAGCCTTGATTGCATAAACCTTGTTGTTATAGACATAATTCATTACAAGATGAAGAGTTGAAGGTACCCCATTCATTTCATGAATCCATGGTCTACCCAAAATAATATTGTATGAGAGATTTTGAGGCATGACATGGATAGGAGTTTGCAATGTGACATTTCCAACTCTAATAGGAAATGTTATCACACCAAGTGGTTGTTTTCCCACATGATCAAATCCATGAATATATAAAGAATTAGGTTCAATCATAGTCTTGTCCACTCCAGTCTTGTCTAAAAGGTTAACACTACATACATTAAGAGCTAAAACCTTGTCAATGAGAGTTTGTTTTATCCCATGCTTACTAATGAAAATCACTACCATCAAGGCTTCATTTTGTTTTTGTGTTTCCAATGGAGTTAACTCATCTTGATGAAAGACAATTTCAATGCTAACCAAATTAATACCTTTAATTAGGGCTACTACATCATTTGGTTGCACACTAGGAGGGGTCACTACTTGTTGCAAATCATTTTGAAGCATGTTATGGTAATTAGGTGAAGCTTGAATGAGATCCCATAAGAAAATATTTGCAAGTGTTTTAAAGTTATTCCACAAGATCATACTCCTTTCCACTATGCAAAGGCAAGAAAGGAGCACTAGGAAAAATTGGTTGAGGCAATGATAATGAAGTAGGTATTGTTTGTGGTTGCCTATTGTTCCTTGTGTTATATGTATGAGCAACTATATTATAACTTGGTTGCTGCGAAGCACTGTTAATAGTAAGTTTCCTTGCATAGTTCAAGATACTTCCAAAAGGTTTATACTTGTTTTGAGGTAGTCATATGATGAACATAGGTTTGATTTAAACTTGGTGTTGGTGTGAGTGTGGGTAAATGGTAAGTTGAGGTGTGATTGCATTAACTTCCCTTTTTTTGGTTTGTCATAACAAGACTTAGTGGACAATCCTTATGAGATTAAATCCTCAAGGGATTCATCTAACATATCAAATTCATCACTACTAAATAGATTGAAGGATATGTTAACTTGTAGAAAGAGATCTGACATTGGAAAATAACTATGCTTTCTCCAAGGTTGTCCATTTAATGTGTATTTTCTTATTTAATGTTTTGAGATAGTTTATGGTTTTCAATGTTTTCAAAATGAGAAATAATCTAATTAAACAATGCAATGTTGTAAAAAGATAAAGAAAAGGACCATAGATGTAAAATAATCTAATACTGAAATAGAAAACAAAATTTTCAATTTTCCTCAATTTCATAAAAAAAACAACTTTCTTTAACATTCAAATCAGGCTGTTTCAAAATTTCAAAAGATAGTTATAATAGAAAAAAAAATGTAGAAACCGACACAAAAATGTACCCAAAAATCTGCTAGGACACCTGTATAGGGACAGATTCACCCTAGGTCGAATGCCTCCTTGCATAGAGGTTTCAAGAATTAAAATATGAGTTTGAAGCTTATTGCTAGGGTTTGTTGTTTTTGGTTTCAGATTCTAATTTTGGTGACTGATTTTTCAGATTTGACTGTCCAAATGCAAATGCAAGAAGGGAAAAAAATGGAAAAAAGTGTCAATTTTTTGGATGCAATTTTAACTAAATTTGCTGATGTAAATGACTGAAAATACACTAATATGTAAATGACTGAAAATACAAGTATTATGCAAATCAATGTAATATGCATGCAAATTTTTTTATTTTTCAAATTTTAAACAATGAAAAATGCAAATTTAAAACCCTAAATGAGATGTAAACTCATGCAATTTTGACAACCCTAAATGAAATGAAAACTAATGCAAATCCTAGATCTAGGGTTTGAATGACCTACAAATAAAAAATTAAGCTGTACAATGTTGGGTTCACCAAAATGAAACATAAGAAAAATATATGTGATGGAAAAATGGGTAAATGGAGAATGCATGCACCTATCTTCCCTATTTCATTAGGAAAGAGAGATCCCCAAAGGTGGGATTGAATTTAAAGAGATCTTGGCTATTTTTCCTTATGACAAGATGGGGTAAATATGCCTGAAATGCACTTTTGGGAGAAAAACTAAAAATGATAAATGAACTCAATTATGCAATGTGAAACTTGAAACATCAATTTAAAGTGAAACCAATAAGAAACAATATACTTTCAATAGATCTTAGAAGGGTAAGACACTATGCACTTGTCACCAAAATTTGTTGCTAAGTGTCCTGTTGGGATCGGTTTTGTAGTGTAGAAAAATGTATCCCTTTACATTTTCACACTTGTTTGGGCCCTCTCTACTAAAATTGGGCTTCTTTATGCCTTAATTGGAATTATTTTGCATCCGCAAGCCTTAATTAATGCATCTTTTTGAGGATAATCTTGACATTATCAAGTGACCAAATAGAATTTAATTATTTTTGATTGTATGGCCCAAATTTAGTGATCTAGGACTCATACGCCACCTTTGGCGTATAGGTCCCACCTAAGTTTTGAGGCCTTAATATGGATTTCACACTAAACTACGCATTTCTTAAAAACTATGTCCCAAGCTTAGCCTAATGGGACTCATACACCCCAACTAGTTTATAAGTCTTGCTTAGCTTAGACCTAATTTGAATTCAAATTCTTTGTGGGATTTTATTCTCCTAGATCTGATGTCGGCTTGTAGTGTTGTAATTTTGGGAAATTTGGCATAAAAAAGTATAAATACAATGTCTTTTCACATATTTTTTGTTGGAAGATGGTCAATGATCCCTTTAGGATCCATGACATGGACTAATTGCCTCCCATAGATCTGTTAACTCTAGCAATTGTATCAGGCATTAACAGGTCGATCTTTTGGTGCAACGACAATTGTGGGCCAACAAGTGGTATCAAAGCCAAAGGTGTCAGCTTCGAATCCCCTCAGGTAACACTAAGGGGGAGTTTGTTGGTAGATGGTCAATGCTCCCTTCGGGATTCATGACATGGACTAACAGCCTCCCATGGATCCATTAACTTTGGAAATTGTATCGAGCATTAACCGGTCAATATTTTGGTGCAACGATAATTGTGGGCCAACATTTTCTCCTAGAAATTAAAGTGAGATCATTATAGAGCATTCGAGATTATTCAAGAGTGATTATGAAGTGTTTTTGAGCATTATTCAAGTATCAAGCATCATGTCAAAGTCATCATGCATCATGTTTTTTTTTGAGCTAACATTTGTGATGTAGGGTTTTATGGTTCAAGCAAGCATTCAAGTCAAGATCCATATCATTCAAGCAAGATTCAAGATCCACATTCATGCTAGCCATTACTTACAATATTGCAACCTTTTGTTCAAGGGTTTGGTGAGTTTCAATATTGCATACTTGTTCATTCATCATTCCTTACTTTTTATTTGATTTCATTTCAAGGTTTGATTACCAAAATGGGGTTTGCCCAAGGAAAACCCCTATCCACTAATAAAACAACATTTTCCCCTCTCTTTGATGTGTGATTTTTAGATCTAGGTTGAAGATATATTGAAGAGAAATTTTGCAGAAAGTTTTCAAGTTGTCGAAGTTGTCATCTACCTTGCAAGATCACAAAAGGTCACCTATAGGTTGTAATTCAATGATTCAGACTCAGAGATTTGACAAGAGGGAAGCTACATGAAAGAATTAGAGGATATCAGAATTTTGGAGCAACCCTAATACTAGGACTAAATTTCCACTTGTGGTGTATGAGTCCTTTTATACCTATTTTCAATTTTTTTCTGTAGATCTTGATTCTGTAGTTCTAGATTTTGGTTTCAGCCCGAAACCTTAAACTAGGAATAAATTTCCCCTACTAGCGTATGAGTCCTAATGTGCATCAAAAAGCAGTATTTTTTTGATTTCAGACCTTCATTCAATCCTTTTCAATTTCCAAGTGCACCTCTACACTTTCTTAGTCTTTTATTCCGTATTTCAATTTTATAATCTAAGTCATATAGTTAGGTTTTGCATATCTTTTACATTTCTTGTCTTTCCAACCCCTAGCTTGGTGGTGAACCCCTCTTTAGTCTTTAATCAAAAGCTAGGACACCTTATTGTAGATCTCTATCCCCCATTATATCCTTGGATTGAGATCTCTACGGTTTCCTTGAGTGAAACTTGTCAAAAATTAGTGGTTGTATGTGTCCTAAAACATTACATACAACAACCATTTTTGAGGTTTTCAAGTTCACCTTGAGGTGAATGGGTCTTGGCGGCCTTTTCTAAAACTTCAAAATTTAAATCTATAGCCTTTGATTTGCACTTCCTTCCCGTACCTTTCAATATTCACTTCCATATTTGGACCTGTAGCAAAACTAATTTTTTTGGTTTGTTTGTATGGGGGTTTGCCTTGGTCAAACCCCAATTTTGGTAATTAAACCCCGATGAAAAATATAGATCTGAAACATAAATATGTACATGTGAGCCCTAATCTTAAGTGTATCTAAGATTTTTTAGAGCTACAATGCAAAGAAACTTTATTCAAGTGTGTTAGAATAAGATCCCTAGATGAACATGAATAATGAAAATGAGAACTAGTTAGGGAGAAATCAAACACCCTAATAGATCCAAAATATAGTCATACCTTGCTTTAGGTGGCTAATAGAATGAAGATAGAAGATGGGATCACTAGGAAACAAGTAATAGATCAAGGGAAATTGCTAGTTGCATGTACCAAAACCTAGAATCCATCATGATCCTCCATAGGCATCAATCTTCAATCATGAACAATGCTTGATCAATCTTCAAAAAATGAGCTTTAAGACCTATAAAAACAAAAGAAATGATGCTCCAAGACTTCAACTTTTCTTTCTTGAATTTTCTCCTTGCTTTATTTCAAACTTTCTTCTTGCTCTTCACAAAAATCTAGTTTGAAGTGATGAAAAGACTAGGATTTATAGGCTTCCTTTCTAATTTCCCAAATATTAAATCCCGATAGCCAACATTTGAAACTTGAATTTGGGACTTTAAAATGCTATAAAATACATGTTTGAATTTTGAATTTGGATCTTAAAGGGGACCCATTTGGCCAAGGGCAAATGGGTCTTGGCCTAAAAAATCTAGGATTAATGTGTTTCAGGGCCTTAAATTAATTAAATGCATGTTGCAATGTCTGAAAATGATAAAAATAGGTCCTGAGATGCATAATAAAGGGGTTTAGGGTCCTATTTATGAAGTGTAAAAATGCATACATTTGAGGTCATTAAAATAGGTCCAAATTAAATGTGAAAATGTATGCGAATGGGTCCTGGCCTAAAAATCCAGGATGAATGTGTTTTAGGGCCTTACATTAATTAAATGCATTTATTCAATGCATGTTGCAATATCAAAAAATGATAAAAATAGGCCTTGGGATGCATAATAAAGGGGTTTAAGGGCCTATTTATGAAAGGTAAAAAAAGCATAAATGCGAGGTCACGAAAATAGGTCTAAATTAAGTGTGAAATTGTACTATCACATAGGAGTACAATTTTCTACACTACAATAGTATAGTTTATAAATATTAGCTTGCGTTCCCATTCAAATCCAAATGTCACTACACATAGTTGATTTATAGACCTTGGTGTGTTAAGTAATTTTTGGGGAATCATCTTTATATAGATGATATTTTGAGATTGAAGTGATTGTTTGATTCTAGCCTCTCTTTTAACAATAAAAGAGAACCTCGATGTATGTTTCTAGTGGCATGCATCTATGCAATTGTTGATTAATAAGTAAACTTGATAAAAAATAATCTATTGTCATTCTCTATATTTTCTTTTTTCACCATCTATTATTATGTATACATCTTATTATTTATTACATTGTGAGCTATTAAGCTATACTCTAGGAGTAAAGATAGTTTGTATCTATCTTTGTGAGCCTTTTATTATTATTTAATTTAATGTTTTTCAATTTTTTTCTTTTTTTTCCCATGTCATATACAACTTTAGGAGTATACATTATATAGATACACATTTGGCTCTCCAATCTTAGAGATTATCTTGTAGGAGTCACCCTCATTGCAGACTTGTATTTCTACTTACAAGGATTTTCGTGTCCTAGGTCCTCCATGGTGAATTGGGCCCCTAAAATAGACTCCTTAGATTGAGATAAAAAATCCCTACTCCAAGAAATTATTTCATATTGTCACTTAAAGAAGTGTGAAGAATACCATACCTAGTAATGGCACCCTTGAGGAAATCAATGATTTCTACCTTAGTTGAATCGTTTAAGATAATAAAATTGGTAAACTTGGTGAAATAATTGGTGGTTATAAATATAAATTTATGAATACAACTTTATGGTGGGTTGATTATTCCCATGCCTCATGCTAGTGTTTTTTATATTAACCCCAAATTTTAACACCTATCTTCAATTCAAGAATTGGAAAAGACCAATGAACAAGTGGGTAAACCCATTCTACACTTTGACCTATGCCAAGCTCAAGAGGGTGATCCTAGAGATCTTTAAAAGGGTAAAATAGTCAAGGTTTGAAGTAAATCCTCACAACATATGAATATATGTTTCAACTATAATTTTTTTTTTTTTTGTGGAAAACTACTTCATTCAATCTATAGATATCCTATTAGGTAGCTAGGTTAGATGATGCAACTGAGGATAGGTTTTTGGTCAGAAATTTATTGAGATATATTAAGTGAAAATAGAATACACATCATTAATCTAGTAGGAAACACTATGTAGTAGTCCTCTAGGGTTTTAACAATCACATGATTACAATAGTTACAACATAGATTTATAATAGTGGACTATGCATAATGGTAGAATAAAATAAAATGAAAAATAATAATATCACATGTGATTTTCTTGATTTTTAATGGGTGGGAATGGTCAACCTCAAGATTGATTGGTGGCTAATATTGCAAGAGTCAAATTCGAATTAAAACTTAATATCAAAGAAAACCCTTACTCTTAGATAAGTTTAGCTTTGTCTTGCAAAGCTTAAACCCTAAAATGTCTCTTTCCCAACAATATACCTCTCCTTATTAATCCTAAATTAAATTAAGAGTTCCATATGTTAACCTAGAATATTATTTTTTGGCATGCAATTGTAGGAACAAAAAATAGTTTTACAATTCTACTCAAGTGTGAACTAACAAAAATTAACACAAAGATCAACAAATTTGAACTTATGGGTTCTTTGAATCTCCTAAAACTCTTAAATGGAGATATAATACATTGCAAATAAGATATTTTATATTTATTTTTTGAGAATTTTTTCATTTCCATTACAAAATATCAAATGAAATCAAGAATCCTTGTTACATTTATTTACATTGGTTATAGTACAATTTTAGATCAACCTAGATGAATTTTCCCCTTACAAATATAAAAAACCCAACACTTTATAATGAATCACAAAGTCCTTTACATAGATCTAGAACTAGGGTACCAAAATGTGGTTCAATGAGCATGTATAACTAAACCAAGCTACTATCATTACCACCTACATCCTCCAAC
This sequence comes from Sequoiadendron giganteum, assembly GCA_007115665.2. Lineage (NCBI taxonomy): Eukaryota > Viridiplantae > Streptophyta > Pinopsida > Cupressales > Cupressaceae > Sequoiadendron > Sequoiadendron giganteum. The sequence goes on from CM021102.1 coordinate 558,435,941, forward strand.
CTCGATAATGCTACACTAAGGTCAAAGAACATATAAATAATAATCAATAGTGAACTATGAAGGTTTATTACTAAAGATCTTACCAATCCACATCCAAATACACATGCAAATAGGTATGGGGAGATGCACAAGATGTGTGGTGGGATCACCCCAAAATATGTGAAAAAATTAGCTCTTATAAGAAAAAGAATGCCTACAATAACTCTAACTTGGCCATAACATCTCTAATCATCAAATATGTTCCCTTTTGAGAATTGCTATCAAAATTTTCACTATAGCTCATTTTAGTTGAGCTAAGATTGATTGTTTCATTTAGAGGTTAAAGGTACACATATTTTATGCTGATAGTTCATTTGAGTGAATTCAGTTTATTACGCAAATGTTTGTAACATAAAAACTCATAAATTTGTATAAGAAATGCTGATTTATTCATATTGTTAAAACCAAAGTCCCACATAAGCCATGGGAGCAGCTTAATTTGATTTTTATAATCAAATAATGAATATGGGAAATAACTATAAAATACACAACTGAGGATAATGTAAACATGAAAAAGGAAGTGATTCGTCATTGCTTGTAATGGCGAATCATTGTATACTTGATGTCTTCGAGTTGTTGTGTCTCCGGTGTCTCTAGGTTGTTCAGATCCAAGCTCCATGGGTTTCCTGCAAGATTGTTGAAAGGTGGTGTTAGAGAAATGATAAATCAAATCCTTACTCCTACCTACATTAACAACATAAATGTAATATACATCCATTCAAGCATACATCAGATGTTTAAGTCATTAAAAAGGCAGATGTGCAGGGACCACAAAGTTCAATGGGAGCTTTCAGCTTCAATTATTTTTCTAACAAGTTTGTTGAGTGTACAAGAATAGGTACAATCGGATCATTTCAGCCAATAGATCGTGCTATGAGTGGTGGAAAATTTGGCTCCCATAACGGTTGAGCCCAACTCATAAAGGAAGATTTACAGGGGCAGGCATATACAATGACAATAATCTAGTGTTTAAATAGTGAACTCGGGTGTAGTCCTGTCATGACAACTACAGGATCCAAAGAACAAAGAGAGGTATATTCACAGAACAAGACTGAAATAATGCTCAGTATCAAATAGAAAGTAACAAATGCTTATGCTAAAATAAGGATCAAACAATTCCTTTTAGGTAAAATACAATTCAAGCATTAGTTTTTTTTTCTTTTTTCATTTTGGCATTATTCCAATATGTCCAAAATCAGTGATAAACCAAAAGAAAAGAACAAGACTATAATAATGCATAACAGTCATACAAGATCAATCCGGCCATGAAGGCAATCTTGAATATCAAAGAATATGAACCAGTTTCAAGGGTGAATAGAAGACAATGGCCTTAGCAACCATGAGACCATCAAGAGTTTTTATCAGAGTTGGAGGAGAAATTTTAAAGGGAAAAAAATAGAATATATACATTCATAGCATCTAAAGTGAACAAAAGAGTATATGAGCTTCATTGCACAAAGAAAGCATGACACTATTCATAGAGAGAGATCACAAGGCATTGCAACTGTGTATAAAAGTTTTAAATGAAGCATAATTACGCTGTCAATGGAAAGAGAAGATGCTGAAATAATAAAAAATAGATATAATGTGTGCACATTGGTAACAAATAAGTGAAATGGAGTTTTGACTATGGCAGCCTTCAGGTGAAAGAGAAACCAGTTTTGGGGTCAAATATCAAAATATTTTGTATTGTTTTTACTTAGAAATCACAAGGCGGCCCTTAGCCAGCATGATAAAGCTTTATTTCAAATGAAAATCAAACAAAGGAAATGACCCACAGTCACAGGTCACGGCTACACATTCACATAAAACTTGTGCACATTCTTTTGAATGGTTTTATTCACTGTAAAGCTTCAAATTCAATATATACACTAAAATTAAAAAACCCCTAAAGTTCAGTATCTTAAAGATAATGTGAACCTAGGAAATACGAGTATAGAGATGTCATGACCAGATAAAAGTATGCACAAATACATGGAGATGCAGAGGAATATTTTTGTCCTTACAGCTTGAGTCATGCTTTTACCAACATGGAAGAATAAGGATAAAGTAGATTTCCTTTCGCATTTTGTGAAAGCAAGTTTGAGTCATCAAGGGCCGAGCATAAGAAATAGAAATAAAGTAACTCACCATGTTGTTCCAGCCCATAGCCATGAAGTGGACTCCATAAAAGTACTAAAAACTCCAGTACTCATGGCGGCCTCAAAATACATCAATGGAGACACAAAGAATATACATCAAAGGAATGAAAAGGTCGAGCATATATTTTTTACAAAGACAAAGCATAAGGCATGGCGACCAAGTATGTACATGAACAATAGAAAAATGCCATTGAATGGAGCTCAAAATGAAAATTGAACCAAGGCCTACCTCATTAACTCACTTCTAGAAGGAGAATATCAATTGTGATAGCGCACAAATCCACTATTTTGAGCTTTCCATAGACCACCTTGGTGGCACCTCTCTCCTAACAACCGAAGATAAAATGACCGATAATGATTAGGGTTGAGTTTTCTTTTCACTCATGCCCTAATTTGGCATGTTAATATTTTGATTATGTTTTACAAAGTGAAAATCAAATCATCTTGAATTATTACCTTCAAGGTGTTGAATATTAAGTCAAAAAACCTAATAATGTGCATGGAGCCCGTGGGGTGTTAGTGAGGTGGCCGATCAAAATGCATGCAGGGGCCCTTCGAAGACTTCTAGTCTTCTAAAAAACATCATAAATTCTAAGACGAGTATTGGAGTTTCTTTAAAGAGTCATGTAATTAAATATTAAGGTGATATCACTTTAATATTTTTCATTCACATATTCTATTTTTATTACATGATGTTGAGTATTGGATAGGAGGGTTAATATTTTTAATTAACCTCTAAGAATATGTTTTGCATGATATTTTTGTAAATTTAATTAATTAAATGATAATCTATAAATCATTTAATTAATTAGACTATTTCAAATGCAAACATAAGCATGAAGTTAATCCTCAATCATGCATGGGTAGATTAGGCATTAAGATGGAGTTTACATGAGGTCCAATCCAGATTTTGAGAGTTTTCAGTTTAGTTTAAGTGCCCTGTGAGTTGGCTATGAGTTGACTTTGAGTTTGAGCCCGAGTTCACTCATTTTGCATGAGTTTGAGCCCCTCTTTTCATTGGATTTTTGTTCTTTCTCGTGGATTTTTTTTCAATTCTTTCTAAGTCCTCTTTTGGAGAGGTTTTGGTACAAAAGTGAAATGACTTAGTCATTTTTCACTGGTTCTTGATTTCTTTTGCCTTTTCAATTCTCGCAAAGAAGACTTCTTGTAACTCGATTTATTTTCTAGATCAATACATTCAGCAGGTTCTTACAGGTTATTGGACATTGTCGAATTGCAAAATTTCCTTCAAGTATTTGTTTGAATCAGTGTTTCCCTATTTAGTTTCTAGTGATTCATATTATGCAGTGCTTAGATGCGAATTTGATGTGTTTTATTTAGAAACCTTTAAATTTCCGTCTCACCTATTGATACATGTGCATGATAGTAGCTTAATATAGGTCATTAATTTTTCTTATGAAATTCATCTCTCCTCTTAATTTGTGAAAACCCTATTTTCCTTAGTGAGGGAGAGTTTAAACAAAGCCTTTTACTGAATTATTTTTGTGATTAAGGTGTCCAAATTAAGTTGTGCTAATAGATTATGAGAATATTGATTGTGATTAATTTTACACATTAGTTTCTTTCAATGCATCACCATAGTTCAAATTCCAGTTTTGCATTAGATTTAATCCTTTTCCCTTTTCCAATCAAATTTTTAGTCCATAATTAGAAAATCACATAGGAAGTCGGCTTAGAATCCAGAGGTCTAATTTCACAATAGGATACCCACAACCTGGAATTAGTTCAATGTTACACAGGATTGCAGAGATTTTCAGCCTTGCATGCGGGTGCACATCCCTATGATAACAAGCATAAAGAATGATTTAAGGGCCTCTTCTATTAGGTGTAGGGCCAAATCAAGCCATAAATGAAACCTTAGCTACTTAAAACAACTTGTCAACCAAAATCACATGCCAGGATCATACTCTAATCCACTTGGATTGTGAAAATATGATATTATTATCTAGTAGTACTCCTCTTGACATGTTAGGTCCTTTTCAATTACCATGTGGTTTTTCGGGCCATTTTGGTGAGTTATAGAATAAACTAGTGAAAAAAGGTAGAATTGTTGGATTTTGGAGTTCAATAGGAACTCATGCTAAAAACCTATGGTTAGGCTTGTTATAATTTAGAGTTAGGTTGGAAGTCATGCCAAAATAGGATGTGTGAAGAGGGAAGTTCGAAGGGGAAATTTTGACATTGGAAAGTATTTTGGGTTATTGGGTTCAAAGCTTGGGTTCAAAGCATTGGGATAACCTTAAGATGGGTTATGAGGTATGGGATTGCCAAAAAATTGACTCTAAAAACCTTAGAAACTTTTGGGGTGTGAAAATGGTGACATTAACAATTTTGTCTCAATGAAGAACTTTGAAATAATGATGACATCAACACTATAGATTGATGATGTTAGAATGGATAGAATAACTCCTAAGTCTAATGAATGAGTGATGCCAACATGAAGGGATTAAATTTGGATGGAAGCATATGCTAGTACGACCAATTTGAGACTAGAAAAAAAATTAGGTAATTTTTTAGACCAGTGGGGCTTATGAAAAAAAAAGAATGAAGGTAGATGGTAATTAGGGATGGAAAAGTCTAGAGCCACAATGCTAAAATGATTAAAGGAATACAAGTGGGACTCAAAGTTGTGGGAGAATACAAAAAATGATATGTGGGTCAAGGAATTTATGATATCCTAGCATCGATAGACCTAGAAAATTTTAATTACAAATGAGTGGGTTTTTAGAGCCGGAAGGGGTGTTGGTAAATGGTAAAACCAAGTCCAAAAGATCAAAAATAGAGACTAAACTTCAACAAAGTGTCGGCTGTTAGAGATCAGGTGTGTGATACGAGTGATACAAATGGGGGATCAAGTTTGACACTTTGATGATGGAAAAAATCCAAGGAATTAACACACTTCAATACTTGGACAACTAGCATGACACAAACAACAAGTCTGATAAAAATGATAATTCTATATAGATAAATTTTCAAGGGCTCAAACAAAAATTTTAGGACATGATGAATGGATATGTAGTAATGAATAAAATTTGATTGGGGGTCAAGATCCCATAATGCTCATTATGACTAGAAGGTGATGTCAATATTATGTCAACATGATGATATAGACTATGAAATATGAGGGATCAATTAAATGTGAAGGGGTATGGATGGATGATGAATTCCCATGAAATTTAGTTTGAGATTGAAACTCTACAATGAGGAAAAAAATAGGGTGAAGTATACTTAAAGGTTTAGTTAGAAGTGGAAATCTTATGGGTGTAGTTGGAAAGTGTAGTTGGAATGATGAAATTAGCATCATACACTAATGCTGTCAATATAACATCATCTTGAGGATGTGGTTTCTTGGAAATGATGACACCATGATTATATAATGATGAGATCAAAAAGTGGGGGTGATGTTAGCAATGGAGTGGCTACAAGAAATTCCATATGAAGTGAAGTTTGGATGTGCAATTCATATGGAGGGTGAAGTTTCACAATTGGGGAGTGATGGTGTTAGCATGAAATCAAGGTGACATGGTTTGAAGGAGCATGAAAATAGATAAGACATAATTTTGAGGATTTCCATCCAAACTGAAGTTGGGGACTATAGTTGAAAATAAAGTTGGAGGTCTGTGGTGATTAACTAGTGATGTGGAAAATGTAGAGAATACATATGCAAGTGAAATGAAGATGGAAGTGAATGAAAAAATTATATGATCACCTATACAACTAATAATTTGGAGTTGTATTCTCATGCACTTCTACTTAAAGGAAAATTTTATCCCACATTCAACAATCATTAATTGTATTATGATACATTGAATTATCAACCAATGATGTACACTTGAGATGAGGCTTGTACTGTTTGTACACTAAGAGATTTCTAGGTATCTAAGACTAAAATACTTTCATTCATTAAAAAAATCATAAAATAAAAAGGTAAGCATTACTTAATTAATATTTAACCAAAGGATCAAAGGGTACTACTAATATTGATCTTATAAATCATAGCTACAAGTAAATGGAAGATTTAGTTGAAAGTCCTATACTAAATACCAATGAATATTTACTACATGAATATTTAACTATCTTTAAATAACAATCGAATGCAAAAATATTAAAAAAATTAAAATAAAAAGGAGCACTATACCTCAAGTGGGCCCTCACTTGAGTACGTGCACTTGTCACGTTAGAGAATCAACCAACAATCAAAGCTTAATGCAAATTAATTCATAGGAATGAATACAACTTATTGAAATTTGATTACTTACTTGAAAACATAAAATGCATAGAATATATTTTGATTGCTTACTCAATCCACTATTCGTTGCAATATATATAATCTTAACTAGTCCTAACTAATTTTGGACTCATCACTACATTTTTTGCTCATCCCTATTAAGCAAGAAGATAGCTATTTTCTAGAAGAATACAACTGAGAAATAAATTCTACTCTACTAACATTAAAGAGTGTGAGGTGGAAAATGGGAGCTAAGGCCAATAGCTAACCTAAAACACACATTCCACCATTGAACATTTTGGGGACACAAAGATAACCAAGATAAACTATTAGGCTATTGTCCTCAAGGAAGAGCCTAAATAGTTGGTCAAGGTTTTGGTCTCCTTTTTATGGAATGAATGGATTGAGTGATGTGATGTGTGTGTTTGATAATGTGAACTAGGTAAAATAATACAAGAGTAATAAGCTATCACAAAATAGAGGTGTAGAAATAGACAAAAGAAAACCAGAGTGCAGGAAAGATGGAACTTGGCATTAAATTTTGAGGCATAAATGTTTGGACAAGGGTGAGGGCACCCCTTTTTGGAAATGGTTATTTTTCAAAGTTTCAAAGTCTACATAGGACTATCATAGTCTATAGGTTTTTCCTTTTCAGAGTTAGCTTCTGAAGCATGTTAGTCTACAAATAATCAATCTTTCCCTAATTTGATGAAAGAAGGTGTTTGGATGCTTGATCCAAGGTTCAATACTTTGAGTTCTTCAATCATCTTCAATCCACTTCAAACCCACAACCTGTAAGAAATACAAGAGAGTTCCGTATATGGGATTTCCTTAGTCAAACCTCATTTTGATGTTTCCACCTCCACAAATGGCTATAATGATGTTGATAAAGAGTGCTTACCTTAAGTCGGGCATAGGTAAATGAATAAAAATGAATGATAAATCACTATGCTATAACTTACCACTCAGATTTACATGCCTTGTTGGATTGAGGTCAATTAACTCATCTAACACAAGGTGAAACTGATAGTTTCTTGAAGATCCTACAACGGTTAGTGCTGATAACAATGATTTAAACATAAAACATGAAATATATTACTATGCATAAACATGGATTTTATGATGCATTGCAAACATGATATTGATTGATAAATATTTCTTATTCAACTCTTGAAATCGCCTTAATTTATTTTTAGGATGCTAAAAGATACTCAAAATTGCTTAGATCTTCAAATGGAGGGAAAGACTTGTATTTATATGAGTTTCAACATTTTTTGCATTATCTATTTTGATAAGCCAAAAAATAATTTTGAATTTGCAAACATATTGAGGCCGATAATAAAATATTAAACTTTGGGCCAAAATAGGGGACACAAAGGTAAGGGACCCTTGTTTGGCCCTATTTTAAATTTGAGGTGCTCATAAAATAAATAATTAATTTAATTTCCAAAAATTAATTTAATTTTTCAAAGACAATAATAAAATGAAGGATTAATTAAGCATAATTGGGCTCAAGTATTTAGGTGGGAGCCAAACATAGTGTGAAATTGTAGCATTAAAAAATTTACTTTATATTCTCACCCTATGTTTGTGTCCCCTTAAATAATTGGACTTAATTAAGCTTCTAATTGCCTAAATTATGCATTCCTAAGCATTATTATTCCCATTTTCTGAAAGGGAAACTGACATTAAAAAAATTCTAGTATTATTTTAAACACCTTGGAAATTGTGTATCCTAGATTTAGGTCCTAAGACCCATTCACCCAATGGCGAATGGGTCCTTAAGTGCCAAGACCCAATTTTTTATATATTTTTAGCGATATTTTAATGATTCAAATTCAAGTTTCAAATGTCTCATTGTGGAATCTAATTTTTAGGAAATTATATAAACACCTATAAATACATAGTTATTTTATCAATTCAAACCTAGAGAAGTAAGAACACACTTTATGCAAGCATTTCTAGAGAGAAAAATATTGTCAAGAGCATTGAAGAGCAGATTTATAAAGCATCTACAACAACATTCAAGATCATATCATCATGTCAAGATTCATGTGTGTTCATATTATGTTTTGGAGCTTACAATGTGATGTAGGTTTCAAGCATTCAAGCATCAAATCAAGCAATCATTCAAACCAATTCATGCAAGATCCAATCCTTAGAGAGATGTGTTAGACTTTAGTCCTCTAAGGGCAACCATTAAGGGTTTGGTGAGTTGTGACATAGAATTGTTCATTCATCAAATTATTTCCATTTTGTCATTATTTTATCATCAAGGTTTAATTACCAAAATGGGGTTTGACCAAGGCAAACCCCTATTCACCCAAAAACAAACATTTCTCTCTCTCTTTGTGTGTGCAAATTTCCAAGTGAAGAAGGATCGAAATTGGATCAAAAGAGAAATTTTGAAAATTTTTCACAAATTTTTCAAGCCACAAAAACTCACCTATAGAATTTATTTTTGGCTTTTCGACAGTGGAATCTAGAGAAATTAGGAGCTAGGATCCATGATTAGAGGACAATAAAATCAAATTTTGGACCATTGTACAAAGACCCATTCACCCAAGGGAAAATCTGTCCTTGCAAGACACTCAACACCCACTTTTGGAGCTTGGTACACATCACTCTGCCCTTCTCAGATCTACTTGAAAGTTACTATTTTTGTTCGTTCTATCCTTAAATTCTACATTTCAAGTTTTACATCACATAATTGAGTTGATTTGGTATTTTATTTTCATCTCCCAAAAGTGAATTTCAGTCATTTTTGTCATTAGGAAAACAATAGATCCCCATCCCCATAGAGTTGAATTACCTCAAGGTTGAAAGCCAATTCTATCCTTGGGATATCTCTTTTTCTAATGAAATGATGAAAAGTGAGGGTGTCCTAGGTGAGCCCCTTTTACCTTTTACCTTTTTATCCACACACACACACCCACACCATCAAATTTTTCTAATGTTTCAAAAATTATCAAGGGTGAAATTTTATGACACTACATTTATCCCTCACTTTAGTGAGGGTATGGAATTACATTCATACTGACACTAATGTATGGAGAGGCCAAAACAGGTCTACTCGTCAAAACATTGAAGAGGTAAGATGACACTGAACTAGGGGATACGCTAGTCCCTAGGCTTAGGATCCTATAGAAAAACACCGTTCAAATAAAAGAACACACATACATACAATGAAGAAAAAGACACATGATAATTAAACACAATGAATACACAATGAAGACACAAATAAAACATGAAATATAACATAATACAAAATAATATGTAAACATGATGCAAACAAAGGAATACACAAAAGGGTATGGAATCATGGACTAGTAAGATCCCCATATTCTTAATAGGATCCATACCAGAAGACATCCATAAATCATAGGCTAGAAAAGTATGATATTTTTTAGGTGACCCATGAATAGATAAAGGCTCCACAAACTATTGAAGTCCTATATTCACTAGGCGAGCTTAATAAGAAACAACACAAGCCAACAAAGTTTGATATTCACTAGGTTAGTTTCAAAAGGGTAGAAAATTAAAATAGATAGGTTAGTGAGTTTCCATGTTAACTATATCAATAATTATAAGAAAAATATATTGCTTGATGAATAAATTTCATAAGGTGCTACAAAGATGAACAATATGCCATGAAAGAATCACTAAGTTTAAGGTGTGTGAACAAAGTGAAGCACATAGTGGAATATAGTCCCCCACCTTAAAGTAATTGCTAACACCAATTGGGAGCAATTGAATTTACGGTAGAAGAAATTAATATTTGCAAAATAATGGGCATGAGATCTTATTGGGAGGTCAAATGATAAGTATATGTTTTGAAAATGTTAACTCATGGAAAGGGGTTACACCCAAATCCATGCCATAAAAGTAACAACACAAAATAACACATGAGATATCCAAATATTTGGGGTCAATATAAATGAGAGATAATGTATATAAATATGATCATGCTCTAAATTAACATCATTCAACAAATACTTGTGGAACTATGAACATAAGGGAGGAACAACACATGTAGACAATGTAAGAAAAAATTATAAAATAAAATTTTCTTTTGGGTCAACATGGAAGAGACCTAAATGTACCAATGATTTGCATCATTCCCAAAAGGAATGAAAAGGAATTTATGAAAAAAAAGAGAATGTAGATACATATAGAAGAATTTCAAAATAGATTTATTCTATTTATATCCTAGTTCCAACAGAACCATGAAGGGTCTGTTATCACTTAGGATTGCACCTTGGTTGAGTTGCACTGAACCATCCTGTTTAACATGGAAACATCCTCATGTTGTGGGTTGCTTATAACAAGGATGAATCTACAGAGCGGGTTGGTTCCGTTTGATGGATCACCTAAACTACATAAAACTCCTTGAAACTTAAAACTATTTCCTAAGAGGTGATGCACCAAAATATTTATATCCAATTTCTTTAAACCTATCACAATATGATTCAACAATATTTTGACTTGTTCACAACTCAAATTAAACCATTAAGCACACAAGTATTTCATATGAAGGTGCTGGTTTCAACTTATTGCATGAAGGAAAGATAAGTTTCACAACTATAATCTGCTGAAATGGACACACAACATATAACCTGCACTTAAACATACATCCTTTGCCAAAATACTACTTGAAATGGGACAAAAATGAAGGACTAAAAACTAAAATCACAATAAGTTCATCTACCAATTCATCTGCAACATGAGACAAAAGAAAAATAAGAAGGAACTGCTATCATTATTCATTGAATCAAAAGGATTGTTACAATGAGTCTCATAAATGAGTTACAAGAACAATCTTTGTGCTACCAACATGAAAAGAAAGCATGATTCTTTTTAGAAAGGCCTAGAGATGCCTCTATAAAGAAAATCCCATTCTAAATCCATCTTTGATTGATTTAAGAAAGAGAACCAATCACTCAACTTGATTGATGTTGATTGTTTCCCCTAACTACTACAAACTCCTTGAAATCAACTTTTAGGTAGAAGGAAACAACTAAATTTCCAATTTGGGACCCTTCTTTGTTACTAGAGACAAAGTGATGTGTTTCCATTTTAAATTTGAACTCTACCCCAAACTGGTGAAGATTTCTCTCGAACCATAAAATAGGTTTTCAAGAAATTTAATGAGTTTTTTCATTTAATTGTTTCCTAATTTTTGTCCAAAAATCATGAAAAATTCAGTTCATGGTTTTAGAGATATGACTGTTTTAATACAAGATGTTGCAAACTTGTCCACAACATGAATGTTTCCTAAAAATCAAGCTCTTTCCCTTTGCAAGAGTTCACTTACCTTCACAACTCAAGCATTCTTCCTTTCTTTTGGCAAAAAATAAAGGAAAAATCTTGCCAATATGGAAACTCATGTGGAATCTCCCTCCAAACTCAAAAATTAGAGATAAAAATTAATCTTTTTTCCCATTTGCATTTGAATATCATGAAAAGAATCTTGATAAAATAATTAATATAATTTTCCAATGCTCTATCATAAAATGACTACTCCTTTGACTTGAATGATTGGATTTTTTAATATTATCATTTGAAATATGATAATATTTGAAAAAATATTTTCTCTAAAATATGCCTTCAAACTTGGTAAAAGAAAAGATTTAATATCTCCTTTTCCCTTCAATAATTATTTTCACATGGAGGCCTTGTAAAATGTAGGATATGACCATTTTAACCTAGAAGGTGAAAATAGGTAACAGGGTCATCCAAAGAGAACTAACAAACACAAATACACACCAAGCATCACATTATGAGGAAATCACATTATGTGCTAGAAAAAACATAAAGACACAAAGAGTACCACACATATGAGATGATATATAGAAAATTATCCACTTCTCAATCTTTCTCATCATAAATAGAAGGAATATAATATGCTAAGGAGACTATAGTGAGTGTAGTACAAGGATAAGTACTAGGTTCAACACATGGTGGATTATTTGTTGAAGGAGGATCATCACAATTGCCCCTAACTAAATTCATTGATTGTGCAAACATAAGCGATAATTCACTGTGATATTTTTTTGTTCATTCATTTTATCATTTGAATCGATGTTGGAATATACTACAATGGGTGTTATGGTAGTTCTACCAGCATGCTTGCAATCACTATCAATCTTATGAGGATCTTTTGAACTAGAAATTGAGGAGGGAGGCCAAATTTTTAGTTGTTGGCTTAGTTGGGAAAGATAAGGTTCAACTTCATGTTTTGGCGAAAAAGATGGAGTGGAGCTAGGTGATAGTGAATATAGATGGATATGAGGTATCTCACTAGAACTTGGTTGTGTGGAAGGGGGATGATTAGGTAAAATTTTATTATTTTGAGCGATTTGGTGAGTCATAGAATGATGTCATCTCTTGCATTCCTTTTTATTTTTATTTCTTTGTGCACACGATTTAGCTTGTGGAGGAGGAATTGATGTGTTTTCCAATATTGGTTCTTTTTTATTTCTTAGTAGGAGGAATTGACATAACTATTGAAGATTGGGAAATGATAGGAGGAGAGTTTTTCACTTGGAATATTTCTCTTTAGGAGAGATAAATTTAATCCTTGAAGGCCTCACTAAACGATTGTCTTATGGTCCTAGATAGGATGGCAGAGGGGGAACTATGACATAGATGCCTGATGATTAGGGTTGAGGGAGAATACCTAGTTTAGGATGAGGTTTGTTTGATTCCGGTGGAGTAGGAGGAACAACCATCATAGCCATAAGAGAGCGAGGAAACTTATATGAGATGTTGGTAAGGGATAATTGGGCAATATGATTGGCTTTCAATTTTTGATATGATAAAAAGAGAAAACCTTCATGAGGCTGAGTTGGTTGGGTTGGTTGAGGCTAGAAGTAATAAAGGGAAAATTTTCCATGAAGAGCCAAAGGTTTAAAACCTTTATAATACATAGTTTGTATTTTTCCTTCAAATGGGAATTTAAGACATTTATGGGTAATGGAGGGAATGACATTCATGAAATCAATCCATGGATGACCTTATAACTTCACACAAAATTGATCTGAGGTAGGGATTATAGTAAAAAGAAAATCCAACTTCTTATGTCCAACTTGAATGGAGAGGGTTAAGGAACCAATTATAGGAAGGGTAGAACCATCATGAAATATCACCAAGATTTTTGATTGTTCATATATGTCTTGATATAGCTCAGACACATAAATAAATTCTTTCATGACCATATTTACTAAGTATACCATATTAGTGAGTATTCCCCATGTGGTTTTATCATTAATTTTTCTAGTAATGTAAAAAGGACCAGCAGGTGAATGCATAGAAGCATTAATCATGTTGATTATATTAGGTTATAGTATGTCATCAAATTCATCATCAATTTGTTCTACAAGGTTAGTGGGATGGATTGTTAATGTGTTGGTAAATATTTGCAAGTTTTGATTAGGAGGCACAACTGATTTATTCCCTTTACCATTCACACTAGCCAACCATATGACATTAGAGTCAATAAGGTCTTGCACTTGGTGCTTAAGACACAAAAATTGCTTAGTATCATTTCCAAGTGTACAATGATATTGACAAAATAATTTTGTATTAAAATGAGGAGGTAAAATTTTGGTGGAATTAATAGGATGAATGAAAGGAAGTTGAATCATATTCTTATTAAGTAATTACATCATAATGGAATGAGAGTATAAAAAAAATATGAAATTTTTTGATCTATTGGTTTGAATTGATAGGGTGTTGTAGGTGAGGATGACACATTTGAAACTTGTACTTGGATGTTATTGGAAGATGGAGGGGAGTTTATTTTGATAAAATTTTATTTTTATTTTTGAATGATTTGATAGTTAAACTGAGGAATGAGTTTAGATAGATTATTAGGAGCCGATGAAGGTAAACCCTCATATTGGTTAACTGATACTTGATAATCACGAAGAGCCATGCATAAATGTGTGAATGAAGGATATCTCATTAATAAAATCTTATCTTGAATGTTTGGTTATAAATTTCCAATAAAGACCATTTTTCACATTAGCATCTAGGAGGGAATATAAAATTTGAGAGTAGAGGGCTTGGTATCACCCTATAAAATCAATCATTTTTTCTTTAACTCTTTGTTTACAATGAACCAGGTTAGTTAACATTACTTGAGGTCCAATGTTTTCTTGAAAATGTTGAAAGAATTCATTAACAAGTTGTGAAAAAGAGGTGATTGAATTATTAGCTATTGAGAAAAATCATTTCAAGGCCATGTCTTTCAAAGGACAAGGGAAGATCTTAGCTAAGAGAGCATCCTCAAAAATTAAATTAGAACATAAAGTAATAAATACATATACATGATTATTAGGATCTCCTTTTCCACTATATTTCTCAAAGTGTGGTATTTCAATGTTTTATGGGATTGGTGTTTTAAAATGGAAAATGACAATGAGCTATGGGTAAGGTATGTTGGAGGATTGGAATGAGATCGACTTTGGTTCATGTCTAAAATTTGTTGTTATAATGAGGAAATGTTTTGTAAAAGTTGGTTTATGATGGGATTGATTGGTGATATTCTTTGAAATTTTTTAGAATGTGTAGGACTATTGTTAATGATGAGTGAATTTTTGTTTTAAAAATTGATGTGAGGATTGACATTTGGAGAATTAAATGGAAGTGTAGTAGATGGTCGAACAAAGTTATAAGGATTACCACATGAAAGACCCAAACTAGTGTTAATACTGTTAGTATATTGCGTAGTAGATTTTATGATTGGAGGAGTGAAAGAGGGAATAGAAGGTGTGATTTTGGGAGAGGGTACTTTATTTTTTATTTGATTTTGAGCATTGTTGAAAATTTGAGTGTAACTAGCCGTGATTGGAATATTTTAATCCATTAAATGAGCTAGCTTGTGTAACAACTATTCCTTGTGAATCATTGATTAATTTTCCAAGGTTATCTACAAGAGGTAAAATTTCTCCAACTAAAGATTGAGTACTCAAGTATAATTGGAGACTTTACAAGTATTTATCTAACTTTAAATTTTTATCATCATGAACATGTGCAAAAATAGTTTCCAAATCCACATGAATGGATTATGGTGAAGAATACATTAGTAAAGTGGGAATAAGAATATGATTTAATAATGATTGTGTTGTTGTGGTTCCTTGAGTGAAAGAGTTAATCAACATAGTATCAACATTCGAGGTAGCTAAAGCATGGGAAGCCACGAGTCTATAACTTCATCTCATAGGAGTGTTTGATATAGAACACTAGGTTATGAAGATCATAAATTAATTATAAGATCCAAGATGCATAAGTGTTCCTAAGATGAATAGAAGGAAATTTTACGATGAAAAAGAAGAAAAAATAATCAAATACATAATACAGATCTGGACATATGTTATAGAGATGGAACTATCATTAAATTTAGGCAAAAATGGCAAGAAAAGGGTAAGGGTTCCCTAGTCCAAAAATGTGTAATTTGAATATTTTAAAAGTCTGGATAAGTGAGACAATGTGTATGAATTCCAAATTGTGAAGGTTTAGGTATGAGATTAGATAGAATTATGGAAATGTAAAATTCCTTAATTTTTTTATAATAAGTACATGCATACATGAGTTTAATGTTTTAAAGAATTTAAATGAACATAATAGGTTCAATTTACTTGATAAATTGCTATTTTTAGAATGTAAAATATGATAGAAAATTGTATCTACTTTTGAAATGCTGAAAAGATATTGCTTTAAGTTTATGTAAGGAATAATAAATTGTAATTCTTTACAATTTAATGTTTTAAACATATCATGAATGAAATTTGAACAACACTTTTAAATATCTTACTCACTCATAGTTTAGAATAATAGCTATATAAACTTGAATTTTTGTAAATGTAAGAGACACCAGGCTCACTAAAATGTGAGGTGGAAAATGCGATGTAAGGATGATAGCTAACCTAAATCACACATTCCATATTAAACATTTAGGAGACACAAAAATAGCCAAGATAAACTATTAGGCTATTGTCCTCAAAGAAGAGCCTACATAATTGATCAGGGTTTTGGTCCCCCTTTTTTGTGGTCAATGGATTTAGTGATGTGATGTGTGTGTTTGATAATGTGAACTAGGTAAAATAATACAAGAGAAGAAAACTGCCACAAAATTTGAGAAACACACAAATAATTGCAAAATCAGACAACAAAAAAGAAGAGTGTAGGAAAGATGAAATTTTACATTAAATTTTGAGATAGAAATGATTGGACAAGGGCGAGGGTATCCCTATGTGGAAATGGAAATTTTTAGAGTTTTAAAGTTTATATAGGAGCATCACAGTCTGTAGGTTCTTCCTTATTGGAGTCAACTTTTGAAGTCTGTCATTTTGTGAATAATCAATCTTTCCCTAATTTGATGAGAGAAGGTGTTTGAATTCTTGACCTATGGTTTGATGCTTTAAGGTCTTCAATATTATTCAATCCACTTAAAACCTACAACTTGCAAGAAAGAAAAGAGAAGAAGGGTTGTGTCGTATAGGGGCTTGCCTTATTCAAATGCCATGTTGATGTTTCCACCTCCACAAAAAACTATGAATATGTTGATAAAGGGTGCTTACCCTAATTTAAGTAGAGGAATGAATAAAAAAAAATGATAAATCACTATATTGTAAGTTATCACTCAAATCTACATTCCTTGTTGGACTGAGGTCAATTAGCTCATCTCACACAAGGAAAAATTAAAAGTTTCTTGAATATCCTACAAAGGTTAGTGCTCATAACAATGACAAACATAAAACATGAAATATCTTACTATGCATCAACATGAATTTTATGATGCATTATAAACATGATCTTAATTGATAAAGTGTTGTAGAAATGTTGCTTATTTATCTCTTAAAATTTCCTTGATTTCTTTTCAAGGTGCTCAAAAGATATTCAAAATTAATTAGATCTTCAAATGAAGGGAAATACTTGTATTTATATGAGTTTCAACTACTACAAATATGAAAGGTTTCCAATGGTATAGGTAGATATAATATAGTATATGTATGAACTTTCATCAATCCCCAAATTTCTCAGAACATGAAGAAAAAGTAAAATAGAATCTTGGTCAACATGGAAGAAGGCCTAAATGCCCCCAATGAATTGCATCGTCCCTAATATTAAAAAATAAATATTATGACACATAAAAAAATGATGACATAAATAGAAGAAATTCATGAGTTTTTTTTGCATCTTTATCCAAGTACCTACAAGGGTAGAAAGGGTCCTCCAAGTAGGATTTAAAAAATTAAAAAGACAAGCACATTGGAACACAAACATACAAACAAATATAATCTACAGATATAGAAGAGGTACTACCCTAATCCTCATCAACCAACATTTCATCCTATTCCCAATCTAGATCATTATAAGGGGAGGGAGGAAGATCCTACAAGGGCGAGATAGCAAGGGAAATACCCTCCAACTTACCTGCAACAAGAGCCAAGGAAGAAGGACCCTCAAGGTCTTCTTCATTGAGTTCCTATGAAGAGAAGGTCATCGATTTCATAAAAAAAATGAGGACAAAGCTAGGATATCATTCAATGAGTTGAACATGCACTTCTCAAGAGTTCCCTATGTCAACTTAGTAAGAGAAAGGCAAAGCGCCTAAGAGTCACTACTGACCTTAACAAAAGGGGAGGTAACAAAATCTAGGGAAGTGAGGGATGCCTCTGTCATAAGGATGACACAAGATAAGATAGAAATAGCCTCTAAAAAAGGGGAACCCCTCTTACAACCATCACACACGATGAGGTCATCCTCAAAATTACACTTCAGTGGAGGATGCATAATTCCCATTAAAGAAGAAAAAGCAAAGGAGAAACTAGAGGAAATTGCAAAAGACACCACCTTTGTATTGGGAATGTCAATGGCATGAAAAATGAGTAATTTATGGGAGGGAAATCAGAAGAGGAGGCCTCACAAAGGGAGAAATGAAGACTTGAACCCTTTTGAGGTGAGCATCATCAAAACCCATTGAAGGATTCAAAAGCAAAACAAAAGTGATGGGAACTAAATCAAGAACAACAAAATAAATTAAAGCAATACAAGAAGATGTAGAAATAGATGCAACTAGCTCCCCCTTCATCTTCAATGAGATGGCACACTCTGCAGCTAGAGCCTTTCACCTATTCTTGCACTCATGCATAAGTTGGTTATGTCGGCTACAATTGCTAGAGGATGTGACTTGAGAAGAGGCCTAGGGCTGTTTCTCAACTACAAGAGCATCCTTCACAACCATTTTTGATGGAAGGGTGGTATCCCGAGTAGGAGTAGGAGGTGGAGGAACAAGAGTAGAAACAACAATAGGAGGAGGAATAGAGACTAGAGAATCGATGGAGGGCCTCTTCTTGTTCTCTACCCAAAGGGTAGAAGGAAGAACAATCAGAAGTTGTGGAGACTAAGATGTAGGAACAACCCCATGAGAACATTTCCCCTTGCCAGAGACAGTGGGTAAGGGAACCATGGGTAGAATAGGAAACTGAAAATATTGATGCTTCACCTTGCACAATGAAGGCACCATTGTACTCCCCATGCGAGGCACATGAGTGGTAACCAAGGATGCCACCATGCATAGGGAAGTAGAAGCAAGTAGAGTAGAAGATGCATAAGGATAATTATCTAGAGCGCAAGTGAGCTTATTCTTCCCTTTTGATACGACAAATGAAATATCTCATTGTTGCACTATCATAAAAGCCTTGATAGAAACAACATAGGGATACACAAGAAAGCTAACCTTTGGTGTTGAGCCCCTACTCTTATATTTCACATAATCTCAGTACAAAATATTTCCCCTTGGAGGGAGAGGTCCAAACACCACAGGCCATAAGTGATCCAAAGAGAAGCCCCCACGTGACACCAATGGTTTGTACCCAATATCATGAACCACACACACAATACCCTCATGGGGGAATTTCAGATACTTTTGGACTACCGAGGCAACACCATTCATAGAGGCTAACCATGGAATGACTAGCCTAATTATTTACAGGTCATAATTTGGGATCACAACAAATGACACATCAATAGCCTTGGATCCCACCAAGACTGATAAATGAATGGTGCCCATAGGGGCACCAAAAATTCTATTGTGAGTAGAGAGGGTGACCTATGACTCTTCATTTTTCTCCTTATGTAAACTATTTATGAATAAAGTTTCATTTTTTATCACGTTCACTTGATTCATTGGATCAACCATGACAAGTCACGATGTTACCATTAATTTGAGCAAGAATGTACAATAGGGAAGGCTCGTTGTTTAGTGGCAAATCATGCGAGGTAAAATTTATGTTGGGTATTGCACTCACATTCTCAACATGAGGAATATGCATGAATGAGAGCATGTTCATGTACTCAGATGAAACTAACTTAGAAGATGAAGAAGAATGTGATTGGAAAATAGTGACCTATCTAGATTATGTTCCTATATGTTGAAGGCTCCTCCTAACATTGTGTTTGAAGGTCATAGATTGGGTTGTAAAGCTCATAAAGCTTAATAAAACACAAATATATGACACAAATAAGACATGAGAGAAATATTTTTGACATAAAGGGATAGAAGAAGACAATTTACACCAAGTTCAACAAAATGTAGAGAAGGGGGATTTGCTACCCTTGGGACTCTCGGGTCATGAAAGAGCCTAAGGGAGTGAACTGCCCTAAAATACCTTAGACTACCTAATAAGTTTAGAAGGAAAATATGAGTTGAAAAGGAAGGGAAAACAAGACTTTCTTTCCCTTTTTCTTATAACAAATGTTTTTTGAAACTGGGTGAGCTGACCACAAAGGTCTCATACTATAGACTAGATGATTCTCTACTAGAGGACAACAGTGTGGGGTTCAGACTTCAACACATCAAACTGAATTCTTAGAGACATGTTGGTGTCCTATACAGACAAAGGGTCAAGTAATAACCAAAAACACATAGGGTCTACTAACAACCCAAATGCTCTAGTTTCATAGTTTAATAAAAAAGTAAATGTAAAGTACAACAACAAGAATAATATGAAAGCTACTCTAATAGCGAATTGATAAAGAAAGAAGAAGAATTCCAGCTTACTCAAGGTCTAGCTCTCTATCTAGCTTAAAATAAATGAACAAAATCTTCCCTTCTACAATTTCTCAAGGCTGATAGAGGAAGAAGAAGAGAAATATCACCATGCCAAGGAGGTAGAGCTATGTGAACTTGAAATAGCAATGAAGCTGAAGAAAAGATAGATTGTAGAAGCAAAGTATGGAGTTGGTAGAAGTAAGAGATGGTGAGAAAAGAGAAAGAAGAAATGTTAGAGAGTGAGAGTGAGTGATAGAATTGAGAGAGAGCTTGATAGAATGAAAATAATTTAGTTCAAAATGAAAAATTGGAGGCAAATACTCATTCTCAATGGTTAAGATTCGATAGGGGGACATTATGTTCGCAAGTGGCTAGGAAAGACAACATCTCCACAATTGCCTAATGATGGAATCTTGTTAGGATGCTAGAATGAAGTGTATATGTCTACGCAATGTGCACGCATCCTCGACATAAATTCCCTTCATCGACACTAAAAAATAGGGACATGCGGGAAAGGCAGAGCAAAATCAATGGGTTTTTGCATTATTAGGCTTGTAAGGCTAAAATGAAGGTAAATTAATGGGAATTTGCATGGGGTGAAAATTTACGCCATTATAGTTTGATGAAGATATCTCTTGATAATGATCTACCTCCCAATACCATCACACTTAATACAATTAAATAAACCTTTTTTTCTGTTAGTTTTGGTGTATTTTCTACCATTCATATGTGCTTAGTTGAGTTTTATCTATCAAATCCTAAGAGGTATTTCAATCGAGTCATAATTTTAGGTGGCTACGAAAATTGGAGTTATCCTTATCTTTAAAAAAAAATTTTAATAATACAATATCATTAGAGATCCATTAAATTACAAAAATCTAGACAATTATATTATTCTGGTCTCCAAGATGTGCATGTATATAATATATGTTAAGGGGATTCATAAAGAATGATATAAACTTGTCTTTTAGTTATTTTTGTATGCACATTATTATGTTAATCCACTTATGTTTGGCCAAAAAGGTATACTTATGGATACCATTATGGCATGTGTAGTTATTTCCTATTTTTTATTTCTTCATTTCTCTCTAATTATTGAGGCTAAAAAATAAGAGTATTTTATTTATTCTATATTTTTGGCCCAAGGTTTTCCTATATTTTTTTATGAAGCCTAAATCTATTTAGAACAATCTTTCTTCCTTCCCTAGTTTTGAGTAATGGTTCTAGAGTAAAGGATTGGAAAACTTAAGAATTGAAAAAGTTCTCTTTTGGCCTTTGTGATATATTTTCTCTTTGTAGTGTTCTAGTGGATGTGTGTTTATTGAGAATTTCTCCTATTTCTCATGTCATTAATCTAGATGAAATTTAATATTCATTTACATATTTGTGGCTTTTTGATGTGATCTTGTGGTTTTGAACACCCAGAAAACTGAGAGGGGGGGGTGAATCGGTATTATCTTAAATCATTAAAACATTAAACATCCAATCACAAAAGCATATTCAACTATAATGAAGAAAGAAAGTATGAAACATTCACAACATCACATAACACATGAACACCAAAATTTTTACATGGAAAATCCAAAATGGGAAAAACTACGGCGAGGATTAGCTCACAATGTATTATAACTAATTATAGTATACTTACAAAAGTGCTCATTGTATGTGGACTCACTATCCAAGTGGACTCACTTTCCACAAAGAAAAAGATAGAAGAGAGATGGTGGCTTACAACCCATTTTAAATTGTTACAATTGCATCTTTCATATGTATGAAACATAGTTCCAATGAAGCTCAATAAACTGATTTTACACACTTCATCTAATTCATATCTAACACTCTTCTTTCCTCTGCATTCACATCACTTCAATCTTCTACTCAACATTCACATTGCTCTAATAATATTCGCATATAGGATCTTCACAATACACATCATATGCTCATGTCATACCTCAAAACATAGAAAGAGATATAACATATATATCCACATTGAGTACAACATCAATTAGGCCAACCTAATTAGATGTAATACTCAAAATATGGTTTGTTCGCTCCAAAATATTTCACACATACTATGCACCATAGTTCAAATCTTAGAGCAACTTAAAATAGGTCGGTATAGACCTATAATAGATCACATAGAAGACTAAAATGCTTATTTGACCTTTTCACACCTTCAAACATATTAGGTTGACATGACATAAGACCTAATAGAAAAATCCTTCAACTGTGTATCCATATCTCGACACGTGGAAGTCAAAACTCAATGCCAGCTTGAATTCATACTCTACTGCCATCAAGAAATTTATTTTCAAAAGCACAAAGCCAAATAATCATCTATGAGAAATGTGCAATCTCCCACACACATGCACTACACAAAGAATAATTATATTTTTCCAAGTTGAACTTATGTTACTCATAAATTTCAATCCACTTGTAAAACATGATGAAATATTGGAATCAGATACATCTAACATCCACCAAAATTATGTTAGAAGTGTAGAGTTAAAATTTCATTTGCAGAGTGATGCGGACCGAAAAATAATCACCTTGTAACACTAAATAAGAAGAATTGACACAGTCAATTTCCCACACAACTGATATCTCTAGATCAAACCAACAAAAAAAAATGTTTCCCTCAACACCTTAAAACCTATTATAATTAATCAAAATGGTTTGCAACAAAAATATTCACATAAGTTACACTGTTGACATCAATGACAACACTGCAACACATTTTTATGTACCTTCCATGCTCATTTTTCCAACAACACATCAAATCCATTCTTTCAACACTCTCTCCAAACTTCCAACAATCTCCCTCTTTGTCATTGATGGAAACATGCCAAAGTCTCAAAAAATTTCTCCAAAATATTCCCCCCATTTGACATCAAGGGAAAAGGGTGCCTATTCAATTGTTATGAATTTCACCAGAACTCCCCTTGAGAAATGTAAGCATATATACAAATTGAAAAGAATGGATTGAATCCCCCTGAGTCATGTATTAGAGAAAAACCCAAAAAACTACATTAGAAACATCACTATAAAGTTTGCATATGTACAAAGAATCAAAACTAAAATATTGAAA
This sequence comes from Sequoiadendron giganteum, assembly GCA_007115665.2. Taxonomy (NCBI): domain Eukaryota; kingdom Viridiplantae; phylum Streptophyta; class Pinopsida; order Cupressales; family Cupressaceae; genus Sequoiadendron; species Sequoiadendron giganteum. The sequence continues at coordinate 558,459,517 of CM021102.1, forward strand.
TTCTTAAAAAGATAAGAAATAAGTCAAGAAAAGGTGGTTGATGCTTGCGAATTTGGAAAATGGTCTTGCCAAGATTTCCATCCATCTTCCCATTCTCTCTTAGCTTCCACAAGCAATCTACACTATGTTTTAAATTCTAAAAATAACTCTTCTCCCTATTCTGGAGTGCCAAGTAATGGATTCATATTCCTGGCTTTGTTTGCACTCAAAAGAGATTTTGAAACTAGTATAAATTTGGGATTGAACAAATCCCTGATTTCTCCAAACTACAAGATGATGTTCTCTTTTTGTGCTTGCAATTGAAAAAATTTCTTATGTATATTTTCTATTACACTCCTTTTCTCTCTAGTTAGATCAAATGCAGGATTATAGGCACTTGATGCGGTATTGATTTAAGAGTCAATAGAGTCCATCTGCTTCCTTATTCTTTGTGTGGCTCTAGGCCACTTCATACCATATTGATATAGAGCCTTCACCTTATCAATGCACCCTTCAACATTCTTCAACAATTCTAAAAAACCTCTTATGTGCAAAGGCACATTTCTCAATCATTTCTAACATTATATTATCATTTATTATTTTCTCAACCTCTTTTTCTACTTCTTTCAGTCTGGATGAATATACTTTAAATGAATTAATTAGCAGCTTGATATTTTCAATACTAGAGAGTGATGTGTCAAAATTTGTGCCAGGTATGGTCTCTTGAAGTGTAGCAACCATTACGAGGCCCTTTTCGACCTCTCGACCTGTCTTCCTTGGATCATTATGCTTATTATCAAAGTTTCCTTTGCTGCTATTGGCCTTCTTATTCTTTCTGCCATTGCTGCCCTCTAATTTTTCCTGTGATTCACTTCCCCTCTTCAGATTCCTAATCTGGCATGGCTTGTCTCCTTTTGAAATTTCTTATTCCTGAATTGAGATAGAATCTAAATTCTCTCAGAAATCGGACAATTGCTGCAGTTTCTGTTCTTGCTTGGTGGCCTTCTCAAAGACCTCCTCCTTGGTGAGTGGGTTATGTAAGTTTACCTCTGCTATAATATGAGGTCTCAACCCAAGTATAAACTTCCTAATTCATAAGCACTCATCAATCTAATACTAGGGCACATACTTCAACAAATGAGCGATTTTTTTCCCAATACTGAGTTACTAACATGCTCCCCTGTGCTAAGTTATGGAACCCTATCATCTTCTTATTGAAGAAGTGCTGAGAAAGCCACCTTTTTTGAAAAATGTTGGAGAAATATTTCCTAGGTGATCTCTCTAGGTTCTAGTTTCTATTCTACCATTTTGTTGTCCCACTAGGTATTTGCCTCACTAAAGAGATGATAGGCTACCCATACAACCTTATTTTCATTTGATAAATTTCAAAGCCCGAAGTATTTCTCCATTTCAATGATCCATGCTTCTTCTCCATCTCTGATGGTTTTGATTTCAAATTTTGATGAAGCCACCCTTTTCAAGTCCTCATCGAGCTCTCCTTCAATTTTAGCTTGGTTATTGACATATGGCTCTATATTCCCTTATGGTTGCTCCTCGTTCCTCTAGTTTTGACCATCTCACATTCCTCAAAATTCCCATTGAAAATAGTCCATTTAATTTTCCTATTGATTTAGGAGGTTGAGGATCCTATCCAACCTTTCATTCTTACCTTTATTTTGACCACCACTTGAACCTCCATTCCTAGTGTTTACCATGATGGTTAACGAATAACCTTCGTCACAACCTATGTTTAGTGTAATTGACACAAGTTTTCTATATTTGATTATTAAAACACATAATTCTAATCTTTATGACATGCAATATTAAAAATATTCTCATGCTCATTCAAACCAAATACAAGTCATTCAAGCTCACAACTTTGAACACAAGAAAGACTTTCTTTATTTATAATAATAGTGGATTACAAAGATCCTGATTACAAATTTTTCCCTCCTCACTAGGTGGTTTATTCATTATCTGTTAGAGGAAACTCCTCTAGGTCCTCATTAGAGTCTATTAAAACCTTCTTGGAAGAGGTAGGATGTGCATGTAGATAATTTTGTCCTCTTTAGTCAGAATGGGTGCATTGGGTCCAGACTCCAAAGGCCAATCTCGAATTGTCGAAGGTTTCTTGGTCTTTACAATATGCTTAGACTCTTCAATTTTCTTGCCCCTCTCTAATTGAGGTCGAGTGAAGGCATGTGCCAAAGTCTCATCATCAAGAATAAGTAAGTGAAAAAAGATGAGGGGCCAAAAAGGGAGCTTAAGTGGCCACTTTTATTTTGAAATCAAGAAATACTAACCTTGGAAGTGAAATTGAGGATAGTTACACTCAAAATTTTGAGATGCAATAAAAACAAGGATTGTAGTGCTTTGAGTCTAGTTTCTAAACTACTATTGTTTTTTTGAAAATGGTTGAGTTTAAAGGGTTCAAAAGAGTGGGCCCCAAAAATTGGTGCTATTTTTGTCAAAAAACATAACATAGCAACTTTTGTGGCTCCCTCAAAAGGTTAAATTTATTTTTTAGTATTTTTAAAATTGCTTCAGTGAGAAATTAGCTAAGAATATGTAGTTTATACCCGATTTTTTTGATAGTTTTTTAATGAATATTTAATTTTTTACTAGTTTTCAAAGTGGACACTTCTTGAAAAATAGAATATTGGTTGTTCCATCCCTATAAATTTTGAAAACTAATTGAGAATCATTTTTTTTATATGTGTATAATGGATTCTAGTTTCTAAAAATATAATTTATTTGAAATTTTGATGAATGGTTAATTTATAATGAAAAAACACCAAACACTAGTTTTTGCCAAAAAATAGACACACAAACAAAAGAAATTATAGATCAAAAGCACAACATTGTCAAAATTTGAAAAAAATTACATCGTTAGATAGATAATAGAGATCCTAACATTACCTAGGTATTTGATTTGTTCGACCTTGAAACACGTACAAAATTGATGCTTAGCACAAACATGATTATGTGAAATATTGTAGAATTTGCAAAAACACATCTTTGGACATTGGGAAGGCACTCCAAGGAAAATACCAAGCCCAAGGCTTGGGGATTCCCAAAGAAAGAAATAATGCACACGTTTTATAAAACACACACGTTATTTCTTAGTTTTGACATGGTTTTTGCATTTGTGTCGAAGACATTTCTAGCAAGACATAACACGAGCACATTATAATGCACTCACCTTATGTATTTCTTTGTGTTAAATTCTAGTCTATTGAATGTATGCATATATATTTGTATGTTTATATGTATGTATGCTCGTATGACATGCATGTATGCATGTATGTATGCTTGTATGCACGTATGTATCAGTGTATGTATGTATGTATGACTGCTATATGTATGTATGTATGTATGTATGTATGTATGTAAGATTATATGTACATATGTATGTATTCTTGTATGCATGTAAGACTGTATGTACATATGTATGTATGCTTATATGTATTTAAGATTGTATATACATATGTATGTATGCTTTTATGTATGTAAGTATGTATGTGTGTCTTTATGTATGTATGTTTGCTTATATGTATGTATGTATGTATTTAGAGGGAGGGATAATTTTAAGAGAGAGAGAGAGAGAGAGAGAGTTTTCTAGGTAGGGTGGGAGGGAGAGAGGGAGGGAGAGACCAAAGAGAGAGAAAGATATAGAGGGAGAGAGGGAGGGAGAGACCAAAGGGAGAGAAAGATATAGAGGGAGAGGGGGTGGAAGGGAGAGACCTAAGAGAGAGGGAGTGGGAGAGAAGGGGTTGGAGTGAGAGGGAATTAGCTAGGTAGGGTGGGAGGTATAGAGGGAGGGAGAGAGAGAGAGAGTTATGTAGGTAGGGTTTCAGAGGGAGAGATGTAGAGAGATGTAGAGAGATGGAGTGAGAGAGAGGGATCATGAGAGAGAGAGAGAGCTAAGAGAGGGATAGGGTGTGGGAGGGAGTGACCTAAGAGAGAGGGAGAGAGAGGAGGGTGGAGTGAGAGGGACTTATCTAGGTAGGGTGAGAGGGATAGATAGAGAGAGGGAGAGAGAGAGGAAGAGAGAGAGAGAGAGAGAGAGAGAGAGAGAGAGTTACCTAAGTAGGGTTTCAAAGGGAGAGACTTGAGAGAGAGAGTGGAATAGAGAGGGAGTGATGGAGAGGGAGTGGGAGGGAGAGAGAGATAGATAGAGAGATATTGATTGAGTGAGTGAGAGGTAGGAATTGATTGAGTGAGAGGGTAGATAGAGACAATTAGAGAGGGTAGGAGAGAAGGAGGGAGATAGAGTTGAGAAGTATAGATAGAGAGGGATAGGGGTTTATGGTTTAGGGATTAGGGTTGAGGTTCCAATGTATAGGGCAGAGGGTTTAATGTATAGGGTTGAGGGTTTAAGCATTTAAGGGTTGGGTGTTTAAGGGTTTAAGAGTTGAGGGATGAGGTGTAGGGTTTAAGGGTTTAGGGTTGAGGATATAGGGTTGAGTATATAGGCTTTATGGTATATGGCTGAGGGATTATGGTTGAGGATCCAATGTATGGGGTAGATGGTTGAGATTTGAGGGTTCAGGGTTTCAAGTATATTGTAGAGGGTAGAGGGTTGAGGGATTAGGGTTTAAGGTTTGAGGGTTGAGGGATTAAGGGTTTAGGGATTGAGGATTGAGGGATTAATGGTTGAGGGTGTAGAGTTTAAAGGTCTAGGGATTAAGGGTTGAGGGTTGAGAGTTTAGGGTAGTGAGTTTAAGGGTTGAGGGATTAGGGTAGAGAGGGAGGGATGGATGGAGGGAGAGATGGAGGGAGAAGTGAGATAGATAGAAGGAGAGAAGAGGAGAGAGGGACATAGATAGATGAGGGTTGAGGATCCAATGTATAGGGTAGAGGGTTGATGGTTTAGGGTATTGGGTTGATGGTATAGGGTTGAGGGATTAGGGTTGAGGGTAGAGGGTAGAAGGTTTAAGGGTTTAGGTTTGAGGGTTTAGGGTTGAGGGTAGATGGTTTAGGGTATAGGTTTGAGGGTATATGGTTGAAGGATTAGGGTTTAGGGTTCAATTTATAGGGTAGAGGGTATAGGGGTTGAGGGTTTAGGTTTTACAGGTTGAGGGATTAAGGGTTGAGGGTTAAGAATTGAGGATTGATGGTTTAATGTATAGGGTAGAGGGTAGAGGGTACAAGGTTGATGGTTTAAGGGTTGAGAGATTAGGGTTCAAGGATTAAGGGTTGAGGGTATAGGGTTGAGGGAATAGGGTTGAGGGTAGAGGGTATTGGGTTGAGGGTAGAGGGTTTAAGGGTTTAGGGCTTAAGGGTTGAGGGTTTAAGGTTGAGGATAGAGGGTTGAGGGTATAGGGTTGAGGGTCCAATGTATAGGGTGGAGGGTATGGGGTTGAGGGTTTAGGGTTTAAGGGTTGAGGGTAGGGATTAGGGTTGAGGGAGTAAGGGTTTATGAATTATGGGTTGAGGGTTTAGGGTTTAAGGATTTAAGGGTTGAGGGCTTACATGTCAAGGATTAGGGTTTATACTAGAGGGTTGAGGGTTTAAGGGTTTAAGGGTAGAGGGCTCAGGTTTTAGGGTTTAGTGTATTGGGTAGAGGGTAGAGGGTAGAGGGTGTTGGAATATGTCTTCTAGTGTTTTCATTGATGGTAATCTAAAGTCATTCATCTGGTCCACAGTCTAGTATTGGCTCATACCAATAGAACAAAATGAAGAACAAGGCATCTGATTAAAGGCAAATATGTCGATTTGAATACCTCACCGAAATATTATTTTGAGTTGTGGATCTCAGAGGAATATTTTTTGATGTTTTTATTACCTCATTCAAGAAGTATATCGATACGCATTCACTGGTGTACGATCTAGGAGATCTGGTACACTAATTTTTTGATTATCTGTGCTAGAAGGCCGACCTTGTTGAATATAGTAGTTGCAGATATCTAAGGAGTAATTGATTAAATGTTTTCATGTTCAAACTTTTTTATTTGGGTCCTCACTATTATTTAACCGACTATGGGTGGTGCACATAAAGAATTAGTGGTGGATTTAGCCAACAGTTGAAAAGTATTTTATGTTTTATGTAAGCCGACATATGGATAATCAAATCTTTGATTGCGAATATATATATGAGATCAGTTGTATCATTTTGGAGAAGAGAATGTGTAGTATGCAAAGTATATGAGTGTGTGGTGTAAAATTTAGAAGGATAGTGGTTCAAATTCATATGTGCATGGATTTGTGTTGTGAATTGCAGAGAAAATTAGAACAAAGTAGAGCAAAGAGAAGAATCAGACTGAGGATCCAGGATTTGATCCATCAGCCTAATCGGAATTGTAACTTGGCATAAGTAGATGCTACTACTTCAGTTCAACCCTTCATATGGTTTTAATCTAAAATTTTGTAAGGTAGTGAGCCTTTATATTGAGCAGTGAGCTCTAGGTAGTGTGCCTGAATGTGAGTGCATTCCCTTTTGTAAAACTTATATTCGAGTACTCAAATTATGGATTAACCTCCACCATGGTTTTTCCCCTAACAGGGTTTCCACGTAAAATTACTTGTGTTATGGTGTTCTTGATGATTACTTTGTGTGTTTGCATCTTTCTTTGGTTTAATGTTGAAATGGTTTAATTATCATATTAATAAAGATCAGATTTGCAGAACATTGATTCAACCCCCCTCTCAGTGTTCCCTTGAGTCCAACAAAGGGTTGAGAGTTGAGGGTTAAGGGTTGAGAATATAAAGGTTTAAGAGTTGAGGTTATAGGGATTAGGGTAGAGAGTTTAAATGTTTAGGGAGGGAGAGAGAGGTGAGATATATAGATAGATAGATAGAGAGGGATAGGGTTGAGGACCTATAGGGTTGATGATTAGGTTTGAGGTTACAATTTATAAGGTATAAGGTTTAATGTATAGGGTAGAGGGTAGAGAGTAGAGGGTTTAAGCGTTTAAGGGTTTAAGGGTTTGAGAGTTGAGGGATGAGGTTTAGGGGTTAAGGGTTTAGGGTTGAGGGTTGAAAGTATAGGGTTGAGTATATGGGTTTTAGGGTGTATGGTTGAGAATTGAGGGTTCAGGGTTTAATGTATAGTGTAGAGGGTAGAGGGATTAAGGGTTTAGGGATTAGGGTTTAAGGGATGAGGGTTGAGGGATTAGGGTTTAAGTGTCAATAGTTGAGGGTTGATGGGTGAGGGATTATGGTAGAGAGGGAGGGATGGAGGGAGAGAGAGATGTAGGGAGATGCAAGATAGAGAGGAGGAGAGAAGAGGAGGGAAGGATAGAGAGAGATGAGGGTTAAGGGTATAGGGTTGAGGGATTAGAGTTGAGGGTAGAGGGTATTGGGTTTAGGGTAGAGGGTAGAGGGTTTAAGGGTTTATGTTTTAAGGGTTGAAGGTTGAGGTTTTAGGGTTGAGGGTAGCAATTTTTAGGGTTTAAGGGTAGAGGGTAGAGGTTATTGGGTTAATGGTAGAAGATAGAGGGTTTAGGATTTTAGGGTTTAGGGTTGACCTAGTTTAAGGTTGATGGGAGAGAGAGAGAGAGAGAGAGAGAGAGAGAGAGAGAGAGAGAGAGAGAGAGAGAGAGAGAGAGAGAGAGAGTTGAGAGTTGAGGGTTTAGGGATTGAGGGTTGAGGGTACAGGGTAGAGAGGGAGGGATGGAGGGAGGGAGTGATGGAGGGATAAGTGAGATAGAGAGGAGAGAAGAGGAGGGAAGGAAAGAGAGAGATGAGGGTTGAGGGTAGAGAGTTTAAGGGTTGAGGGAGAGAATTTAGAGAGAGAGAGAGGGAGAGGGAGAGACCAAAGAGAGATATCAGAGGGAGTGAGTGAGTGAGAGAGAGACCTAAGAGAGGGAGAGGGGGTGAGAGAGAGAGGGAGAGAGGGATTAAGGGTTGATAGTTGAGGGTTTAGGGAGTGAGTGTTGAGGGTATAGGGTTGAGGGATCAAGGTAGAGAGGGAGGGATGGAGGGAGAAGTGAGATAGAAAGAGATGAGGGTTGATAATTGAGGGTATAGAGTTGAGGGATTAGGGTTTAGGGTAGAGGGTAGAGGGTTTAGGTTTTAAGGGTTGAGGGTAGAGGGTTTAGGGTTGAGGGTAGAAAGTTTAAGGGTTTAAGGGTAGAGGGTATAGGTTCAAGGGTAGAGGGTATTGGGTTGAAGGTAGAGGGTAGAGGGTTTATGGGTTTAGGGTTGACTTGGTTTAAGGTTGAGGGTAGATGGTTGAGGGTATAGGGTTAAGGGATTAGGGTTGAGGGTCCAATGTATAGGATAGAGGGTATAGGGGTTGAGGGTTGAGGGTTTAAGGGTCGAGGGATTAGGTAGAGAGGGAGGGAAAGATGGAGGTAAAAGTGAGATAGAGAGAAGGGATTAGGGTAGAGAGAGAGAGTTGTATAGTTATGTAGGTAGAGAGATGGAGTGGGAGAGAGAGGGAGTAGGAGATAGAGGGATGAGAGAGAGATGAGGGAGTGGGAGATAGAGGGATGAGAGAGAGATAGAGGGATTGAGAGAGAGAGGGAGGGAGTGGGAGAGAGATAGAGAGAGATAGAGAGAGAGAGAGAGAGTGGGTGGGAGGGAGAGACCAGAGAGAGAGGGAGAGAGAGAGTGAGAGAGATAGAGAGAGTGAGAGAGAGAGAGGGATTGGGAGAGATAGAGATAGATAGATATATATATAGATAGATAGATAGAGAGAGAAAGAGAGAGAGAGTTCAGAGAGGGAGAGATAGAGAGGTTAGGGTTTAGGGTTTAAGGGTAGATGTACCAATGGTTTTTGTAGTGTAGGGTTGAGGGATTAGGGTTTAAGGCATACTGTCTAGGGTTGAGGGTTTAGGGATAAGTGAGAGACCTAGATGGATAAGGGGGATGGATGGCTAAGGATATATATAAATATATATATATATATATATAGAGAGAGAGAGAGAGAGAGACAAAGAGAGAAAATATATATTTTCATAACGTGAGCATGTTTTGAAGAAGTTGAGATGTAGCCATTTGTTTAGCAAGACATAACGTGATCATGTTATAATAGGAGGGCATTATAATGCAAGCATATTTTTTCTTGCTCTAAAAATGGTAAAAAACTCAATATACCCATGATCTCTAGGCCCACATTTTGTATATTCTCCTAGTTATGCATGCGTTCTAACAAAAATAAGCTTTTTGATACTTTTGTGAAGTGTGCATGCAATTTTTTCACATTCTACCACCTTTTTATGAACTTTCCACCACCTTTGCATGAAATAATAGAGTTTTCACATCGAATTTGATATATATCAATTAAATTAAATTCCATTCAAGAGTGATATGCAATTGAACATTGAAAAGGAAAAAAGCATTTGAAAAGCTCAAATTGTTGAGGAGTTCGATGGAAGAAGCAAAGGCTACATAATTGGGTAGAACTCCTACATTCGAATCTTCATTTTTTTAGGTATGTGAAGTGTTTACACATTTACTTTATTTTACTTAATTCTATTTTGGCGTGCTTTGATTTTTTTATTTTTCATATTCCATGTTCATCATTGTTTGTTTGTCATTATAACCTTAGCTTGTCAATGCACATTTTAAACTATACAATTCTTCACACTTTCCAGTTACATTTTTAAACCACATCTCTTTGAGGTATTTTTTTAAACAATTGACCTAACTTGTGTATATGCTTCCACATTTTGTATATACATATATATATGAGTAGTTATAAGTATGTAAAATAATACATCATTTCTCAATCCTTTTCTATGGATGTGCATACCCCTTTCCAAAGCTTTAATTTTGGTATAGGCATGGGGGATGTTGGAAAATATGGTGGAATTTAGTTTTACACCTATAAATTGCATATGCTTGAAATTTTCTAAAGCCTTTTCAACAAATCCATTTTGTGTATATCCTACAATCATTCTAGTCCATGAGGACATATCTAATTAAGGTATTTTTTCAAATAGGTCTACCAAGCAACTAATTACCTTGTCTACGCTACCAAATTTTCCATACATGTCTACCAAAGCATTTTATCAAAGAACATAGACAATGCAATCCGTTGTTTGAAGAAATTCCTCAAAGAAATGTGGTCTCATGGTGATGCACATTTTTTCAAACAACTATTTTCCTTCACTATGCTACCAAATTTTCCATACATGTCTCTACAAAATTGGAATATACTCCTCCCACATTAATAAATCTTTCAATCTATTTTGGTTTTCATCTCTACTTCTAAACTAACCTCATCACTAAACTTACCTCATCACTAATGTTGTGATATATTTTTAATGTTTCCTTGATTACTCTACCTACAAGGGATTATAACCCTTCTCTCCACTGTTTCAAGACTCTTTATTCAATGCTAAGTTAGAAAAATGGGGAAAGGTGCAACTAAGTCAATAGGGCCAACTAGGTGATGTAAGTATGAAGTTAATTTCCCTACTTGATTTTTAAGTTCTTCCTTTGTGTTCTCATCATTTTTCATTCATGTGACCTTTAACAAGCTAGTGAGCTCACTAGCTTGTCAATGCACAGTAGGATTAACAAGATAGGGGGTTGTTTGAAAAATGCCTCATAGAAATGGGGTCTCACAATGATGTACATCACCATGAGAACGCATTTCTATGAGGCATTTTTTCAAAAAACCCATTAGCTTGTCAACCCTACCACATTGACAAGCTAGTGAGCTCACTAGCTTGTCTATGGTACCACATTTTGCATACATGTCTACCAAAAAATTATTGTCAAACAATTCACATGCCTTTGTCCATGCTTCCATTTTGTGCCTATCTTACAATCATGGCATGCCACAAGACCACATTTATTTAAGGAATTCCATCCAAAAATTCATTCAACCTTTGTTTATGCTAGAAATACTCTTCTACAGGAGGATTGTAAGTATTTTGTTTGAAGGGTTGAATGAAATATTTCACTTAATTGTATGGATTCATTTTTTAGGAACTAATATTTGTCTGTTTATCATGCTATAGGTAAAATCATTTGTCATGCCAAGGAAATGAACAAGGATTAAACCAACATAGGAAGAGTACAAAACTAAGAAAGCAAAGAAAAAATAATGGATGAGGGAACATCGTGAGAAGAAGAAATTGGATATGATTGATGAAGACATGCAAATTGAAGAGGAACCTCAACCATCAAAAAGAGAAAATGCATTGGTGGCACACACCCTCTACTGCAAGTGAATACAAAGGGACACCATAGTGCATCATCACTCACATTTGAGGAAGGATGTATGCCATAATCCCTATCTCAACCTCAAGGTATGTCATTTATTCCATCCTCGATCAAAGGTACACGATCTAGCCCATCTCACTTAAATATTGATGAAATTCTTAATGTTGAGATGAATGTACCTATGAGAACACCACCTAGAATTTTTCATAGAAAGCGAAAGTTTTTGATTAATATTGATGAGAATATTTTTCAACCAATGGAAGGTAAGATTCCACAATGCACTTGTAGAAGATATGCTAATAATATTTGGAGATTATTCTTTGAAAAGTTAAATGAGACCACAATATGTCAACTATTTGTTGAAATGATGTGAGGTATAAAGTATAGGTCCATCATGAAGATACTTGGGTTGAGAACATCGAATGCTTCAAGTGAAAACAATATTTTGAAGAATCTAATGGATGCTTATGAGAGTATGGGTAAACCATCATGCTCAAAAGATAGTAATGTCACCTGACGTGTCATTACATTAAATTTAGTAAGTAATCAAACAAGGAGATATCATCTCGTTAGAAAGATGAGTCAAAAATTGATAATTAATATAAAAAATCTATGAAGAGCCATTCAAAGGTGCCAAATAATTAAGGACACTGATTCCACTAAATTATGGGAATTCTCGAGGAGACTCCCACAAAAAAATAAACTAGTTGTTGACACATTGAGATCACTAATTGAAGACAATTGGAAGAATAAAATAAGGCCATATCCAAATCAAAGGGATCTAGTAAGAAGGAAAATTGGTAGACGAAACCATGAGCCACATCCAAAGCATTTTTTGGATATGACTCAAACATAGTTTTTTCATAAATTTCTAGAGGATTATCCTCAAATTCAATTTTTTCAAAGAGCTTAAACCTTTTTATGCCAAGATAAATCACACATGCACTACTTGTTGTTGTAGATTACATATTGAATTTTCTAATCATTATGATGTTTATCGTGCTATATGTTTAGATTTGCATACTAATAATGTTTTATAGGATTGTGGCATACATTCCCTACCAACATCTTCAAGAGACTTCTTATCAAAAAATTTATGTGAAAGAGAGGATGGCCAAATATTCTATA